>JAJIZL010089960.1:0-16490 GCA_023969395.1 Amblyomma maculatum
TGGTGTAAAAAACCATAAAACAGATAAAACATCGCTAGCAGGTAACAAGTATAAAACCGATAAAAACTGACGAAATGAAATTGTGGAAAAGACAAAAACTGATAGAAAGTGACCACGTGTGGATAACAATTGCGCACAGACCTTCACATAAAAACAAAGAAATCAACGATTAAAACACGCGTAGTGAGCGGACAACCTAACAAAGTTGTTCCAAGAAGGCAAGCTCATTCTCGCACAAAGATTTTGAGGCATCGCTCACACAATCCGAGCCCTTTCTTTTTATAAAGAACGCTTCTTTCAACTCCCGGACTACGCTATCACTACTTCTATTTAGAACAAGTGTTTCGCGTAAACGAGGCATGCATTTGCATTTTCTGCAATGAAGTGCTAAATTAGAGCCAGTGCCGTTTCCAAGTGGACGCTCGTGTTCCCTTAAACATTCGTTCAAGCACCTTCCAGTTTGTCCGATATAAACTTAGTCGCATGTAAGCGGAATCTGGTATATCACCCCTTCCCTACACCTGACGAACATGTTAGCATGCTTCACGCCACAGGTTTGCTCTCTTGGTTTTTCGTTGTTAATCCTATGACACAACATAGCTAGCTTAGAAAGGGCAGAAAACAGTACAGGAATCTTATACTTACTGGCAACTTTTTTCAAATTGTGGGCTTCACGGTGGGAATACGGGACAACGGCTGGTCTCGCCCTCCTGTTGCCTTCCTGGGTAACAGTTCTCTTTTTGCCTTTAACTTTTTGGAGCAAAGCTTCAGTCACTGCCGATATCACTGTTTGCGGAAAACCTGCCCGTAGTAGCTGTGCTGCCTGCAGTTGGAAGCTTTCCTGCATGCAGTGCTCACATGATCTCATTATTGCAGAACCTAATCCTGATGTGGCTATCGCTCGTTTGACTGTTTTTGAGTGAGCCGACTTGTAGAGCAACAGCCCTTTTTGACTCCGAGGTTTGTACATCCAACAGAATCTGTCTGGTTCCAAGGAAAGTTCCAAGTCCAAAAACTGTCATTTGTTGTTTTGTGGCAATTCACAAGTGAATGCCAAACCATGGCTGAGTTTTTTAAACGTATCTAGAATTTCATTTGCAGCGGCTCTGTAAGTTGGTGCATCTTGCCTGCTTAACACAACCAAAAAAATCGTCGACATTTCGGAAAACCTTTAGGACTTTGCTCTTGTCAAACCTTAGTCAAACCTATCATCCAGACTCCTGTCCACTGCTGCGAGAGATATCACTTAATACAGGCGCTACGCAGGACCCTATGCAAATTCCTTTTTTGTGTATGTACACCCGATTGTCAAACTCAACCACTGTGGCACTAAGGTAAAATTCCAACAAAGATAAAAAACTCTCCATTGAAATACCGGCTGAATTTTGAAATGAAACACCTTTCTTTTCAATACAAGACTGAACAGCCGGGAACAGATTTTTGTGTGGAATAGAATAGAAAAGGTCCTTAGCATCTACCGAAAACACGCTACCAATGCTTTTGCATGATTGAAAGAACGCAATAATTTCCGTCGAGTTCTTTGTTCCGAAGGAATCATCAAGGACAAGCGAGTTTAAATGCCTTAACAGGTAATGGCTAATGAGCGTTTAGTAAGCATAGCGCTCACTAACGATACACCGGAACGGAATCTCTTCTTTATGGGTCTTTCCAGTGAAAAATATGCTAAGAGTCTTTCCTTTGCACTTACTTATAGAATTTGCCAACTGTTCCAATTCCAAGTTCCTGCAGAGGGCAACAGCTCGCGATTTCACTTTACTCGGCTTGAGGCTCGGAAGGGTGAAGTTCTGTTCCACCGCACGGCGGGTCTTTTCATCGTAGATTCCGGGCGGCACCACAACGAACCCTCCTTCCTTGTCAGATTGTAGTAACCGCAGATGTCTTTCTTTGAAAAAGGTGACGACGGTGTTGATTCCAGACCGGTCGCTTGGGGATTTCTTCGATACCGTTCTTGATAGAGCATCTACTCCGTCCAGCAAGCAGCGCTCACGGTTCTCCGGGGACGCTTTCGCAGCAATACACTTATTCAGTGCAAGGTACTCGTGTGCCCTAATCGCCGGCTCGAGGCTGAACTTCGGTCCTTTTTCAAGAACTTTGCAGACTTCTTCCGTAATCTGAACATGCCCCAGCACCTTCACGGCTGCGCTTCTGGGTTTCTTGCCAGGGGCCTTAGGAGTGTGGTTCAAGATGTGGCGCCACCGGAACTCAACAGCCTGAGCTTCAAGTCGTTTATATTCCCAAAACTTCTTCTCGGCAACCCAATCAGGATGTTGGTTGTAACATGCTACACGCAATCCGTCGTAGAAGAGTCGAACTTGCCTCCGCATCTCCGAACGAAAAATTCTGCACATCATTTTACGTGGCCAAAAGACGGCCGGACTGCACCGAAGAGGACGATGATGTCGCAGGGCACCAATCGCCTCTTCATGCAGAACGTGATGTACCTGGCCCGGAAGATAGACCATCTGATGTTGTTCTTTTCCACTGCCTTCCTAGATATCGTATGAGTTTCGTTCAATAAAATTCAGTTGTCAGTCATCGCTCTTTCCTGTCCCTTCTTCGCTTCGCCTTCGGGATTCTTTCGCGCTGTTTCACTCAAGTCACAATGAACTAACTAGCCCAGCAAAAAGCTCTGCTTGATCCTTGGTGAATCACTGCTTGCTTCGCTTGTGCATCCCTGTTAATAACTTCGGTGGGACATGTCTCTCTATGAGTGAGTGTATAGCATTCTTAAAAAACTGCTATAAGGCGTCAACATTTGAAGAAATACTAAACGCGGAAACTTCTTCAAAGTAGCCCTCAAGATCTCGTGTAATTAAGTGGGAGGTGCCTATGTGGTATACATGCGCTTTTCTTGGTGCAGTAGTAGTATAGTACAAGGCTTTGTGCCCAATATCCGTGCTACAGCAGCTTGGTGATCACTGATGCCATGAACAGGAAAGACAGATTGTACTATATTAGAGGAGTTCGGGAAAATTAAGTCAGGTATAGACGCTGTGTCTCCGTGCTGTCCTGTTGGGAAATCAACGAACTGGTTGAGACCATTTGTGGAGATCATTTGTGGAGATCATATTAATAAATTCAGGCGATAATGCAGAGCGGCAACTAGTAAAGAAAGATTGTCAACAATATGATACCAAACAATATGATACCCTCGCTTCCGCAGCGCCAAGAACCAGGTCTAGCCGTGGGAAGGTGGTCACGTATTCGTCGACGTGCCGGGGCCTACGTGAAATAACCGGCGCGTCGGCAACTGAAGAGCACCCTATCCGCCACACAGGAACAGGGGGGGGCCCTCCCCTCCTCTTTCTGCATGGCGGCGACAGTGTTCTATGCAGTCACGTTATCTTGACTGTCTAGCGGCGTCAGCGGCATCCAGCGGTATCAGTCGGTCGCTGCTAGCGCTGGGGGGATGAAAGGGGGCGGAGCTGGTTACGAGGCCGACGCCGACGCGAAACCCAGGAACGGACGCCAAAGAGCTGAGCTCTAAAAAAAAGTAATTTTGCGAAGTGTGCCTTTAACCCACAATCTCATAGGATACCATATTATGCCACACATACAAAAACCCCCACTTAATCAGGCCGGTCAAATGCTATTTTGTCAAACCCAGAATCCCAGGGTCGTGGAAAGCTGGATTCCGATCTTGCCCTTTCATCTCAAAACTTGAATTCACAGCGCCTAACGATTCTGCCGTGACACGTGACCTCGTGACGTCACACAACACGACGGCCATTCATTTTGCCAAGGGAAAGCTAAGCTTCCACGGGCAGTAAAGCAAGCACCGCTATACCATGAGTTATTAAGATGCCATGACAAAAACCACGGCGAGTCGAGCGTGGACTTAATAGTTATGTAGGATAAACTGAAATTAAAGCTCGTGAAACTGAAACCTCAAGCTGCAGAACTTCTCGGCGAGACGAAAAGGTACGTAAATGCGCACCGGTATATCGTTGAAGTAGCTCAAGTGCCCCCTCTGAAATTGAGGCTTATCTTGGGCCTCGAATGTTAGTCCATCAGTGCCTTCATTTGTGTGCCCATGCCAATTTTGTGAGAGCTTCAGTTACCAGTGCTGCTGGCATGTAAAGCCGTGCGGTCGCCATGCAATGGGCAGGACGACTCGTGAGCTTCAGTTTTCGTTTCACTAACTGTCATAGTTGCGCCTGCTTTTTCTTTCTAGGTCTTCGGCAGCAGGGCACTCATGTTGCACCTTTTTTTCTTTTTCTTTCTGTTTCTGGTGTGCATTTACGTACGTTTTCGTCTCGCCGAGAAGTTCTGCAGCTTGAGGTTTCAGTTTCACGAGCTTTAATTTCAGTTTATCCTACATAACTATTAAGTCCACGCTCGACTCGCCGTGGTTTTTGTCATGGCATCTTAATAACTCATGGTATAGCGGTGCTTGATTTACTGCCCGCGGAAGCTTAGCTTTCCCTAGGCAAAATGAATGGCCGTCGTGTTGTGTGACGTCACGAGGTCACGTGTCACGGCAGAATCGTTTGGCGCTGTCAATTAAAGTTTGACATGAAAGGGATAGATCGGAATCCAGCTTTCCATGACCCTGGGATTCTGGGTTTGACAAAATAGCATTCGACCGGCCTGATTAAGCGGGGGTTTTTGTATGTGTGGCATAATATGGTATCCTATGCGACTGTGTTTTAAAGGCACACTTGGCAAAATTACTTTTTTTTACTCTGTTTGACTCTGTTATAGAGCGCCGGACAAGAAACTTTGGGAAGTTCTCAGTTGTTGCCAAGATTTGTTTTATCACTTCTGTGCGACTCCTTTTCGGAGGTCGATCATTGAAGATACTTTTTCCATGCAGTATGGATAGTCCAAGGGGTCCCACATATATGTCGCCTCTGGTTCACCCTTATATGCAGAGGAAGGTCCCGGAACCCCTAACCTGGTGGACAGGCGAGGAGCCCATCGGCCAAGACTTCACCGCAACCTCGACCGCCACCATTCATGGTTTCTTCCCCCCCCCCCCCCCCCCTCTCAACCTATCGCAACGGTACGGATGACAGCTTTAGTATGGGGTCTCAAGGTCCGTGGTGGCGACAAGCACCGCACCTTGTTTACCCAAGCTGCCCCTGGGGAGAAATGATGAATTTGAAACCGTCTTGAAGAAACTTTTGCTTCACAATGGTGAGCATCTTGCGTTTGGGTCGTTCTAGCACAATCCAAGTGACAGAAACATTGAACACTTACAGTAGCGTTCAGGCGTTATGCAGAGCTGCGACTGTGAATTCCTGCTTGTTTAGATTTCAACATGCCTCATGGGCGTTGGGTTGACAATCTTTCTTTACTAGTAGCTTTCAGGCGCTATGCAGAGCGGCGACTCTGAATTCCTATTTGTTTAGCTTTCAACATGCCTCATGTGCGTTGGGTTGACAATCTTTCTTTACTAGTTGCCGCTGTGCATTATCGCCTGAATTTATTAATATGATCTCCACAAATGGTCTCAACCAGTTGGTTGATTTCCCAACAAGACAGCACGGAGACACAGCGTCTGCACCTGACTTAGTTTTCTCGAACTCCGCTAATATAGTACTATCTGTCTTTCCTGTTCATGGCATCAGTGATCATCAAGCTGCTGTAGCACGGATATCGGGCACATAGCCTTGTACTATGCTCCTACTGCACCAAGAAAAGCGCATCTATACGACATAGGCACCTACCACTTAATTACACGAGATATTGAGGGCTACTTTGAAGAATATTCCGCTTTTAGTGTTTCTTCAAATGTTGATACCCTATGGCAGTTTTTTAAGAATACTATACAATCACTCATAGAGAGACATGTCCCATCGAAGTTATTAACTGGGATGCACAAGCGAAACAAGCAGTAATTCACCAACTATATTAAGCGACTACTGAACCGCAGATCTTGGTTCTTTCGTAGGTATATCAGTAGCAATAACGCAGTCTCACGAAGCAAAGCAGATGAATAAAGGACAGACGTTAACTAAAAAATAAAGCATACGAAGGATACGTTTTACGCTACCTTCAGTGATAAACTCAAGCGGAAGCCAAAGGAGCTGGGAAACGTGTTTAAAGAAATGGCAAAGATGAATGTACCTTTCGCTCTTTATCTCATAGAAACAGTTATGCAATTGATGGAGCAGAAAAAGCGAGACACTTCAATAGTTACTTTAAATCACTTTTCTGCCCACCAGCCCATAATCCTCTTTTAGAAACAGTTAGCTATTGTTTGCCTTTATGTCCGATATCACTGAATCTTAAAATTGAGTACTGAAATTACTGTCTGCAACTGGCCCGAATGAAATTACATGTTGTGTGTTAAAATATTTCGCACGTATTGTTGAAAAAGTTCTTATCATATTCTAACTGTCTCTGAGATCCAAAGGGCTATGTTTGGATTGAAAATCTCCTAACGCAGTTCCAGTTCATAAATATGGGCCCCGGAGACTTGTTTCCAATTACTGACCCATTTCATTAACCACTGTATGCTGCAAGATGCTAGAGCATATAACATATTCTAGCATATATGAGCATTTAACTGCCAACAATTTCCTCTCCCGTTATCAGCACAGCTTTGGGGCCAGCCACTCCTGCATAACGCAACTGATATAATTTTTCCACGATATTTTCCCTTAATTTCATTCCAGTAAACACATAGATTGCATGATGTTGAATTAAAAAGAAAAGCTTTTCACGCCGTTCCGCAAGCTCTACACCTTTTCAAGCTCTCCTATCTAGGCTTACCACAATGTGTTTCAATAGATCGAAGATAACCTAACAAACCGGAACCAAAAAGAAGTAATTAAAGGATCATATTCCGACTCAGTCTTAGTTACATTGGGCATCTCACTGCGACACGCTTGCTATGCCCCGTACTGCAGCCAGGTGTTTATTGTTAAATCCGATTGATCGGAATTATAAAGCCATTAAACGCCACGTCCTGCTAAAAGTGCCTATCTTCATACCCCAAAGGCATGACCGCAGCAGAAAAATACGCGAATTTACTTGTCTTGCAAAAGTATGCCAGTCATCCTTCTTTCCTCGTTGCATTTCTGAATAGAATAAACTGCCTTAGGCCGTAGTGTGAGCCATCAAGAAAGAATTCTCGCGTGCGGTAAGCGACTATCTCCATTATAGCGCGTATTCAGTCTGTGGCTGTGTGTGCCTTTTGCAGTGCGTGTGGTGTTTTTAGAAGTGTCGAAGTACTTGTTAGTGACGACTTGTTCTATCATATTGTAGCTTTGATCTGTACTGCCGTTTACCGGTGGAAATTTTGTCCTGCAACGGACCCTTCAGCGTGTTCACTAGCGCCACCCTCATCCACCGCTATGGATGAGGGTGGCACTGGTGAATACTCTGAAGGCCTGTTAACATTCTTGACTCGCAGAGGTTGTGCGACCGTTTTGGTCGAAAAGCAACAGTTGCAGCCCATTCGAGCACAGCTGGATTTTCAAGCCTTGCTAATGCTGGTTGCAAACTGGTAACCAATCATCGGCACAGATAAATGGAACAAAAGTTTTCTTTACATCCGGCTTCTCATTGCGTATGAAGAAAAATCAAAGCAAGCAAGAGGCACTTTAACACACTACAAACAATTATATTTTTACGTATGTTTGTAAATGCGATGGCTAGCCTAAAAATAGAGGAACATAGCATAGTGCAGATATTCTAGTCTAAAGATATGCCAGTCTATAGTTGGTATCTACTGTATAGATGCAGTGGCTTATATGGTTTCGAGGTCACTGTACGTGGAGATCCTGGAGATGCTATTAGATTTCCACCCTGATAAGACACAGCTATAAGGCAAGTTGAAGCCTGGCCTGGGAGCTAATGTTGGCTTCGGCACTTTGGTCATTTGACCATGCAGAAATACTTGGAAGTCCCATAATAATTCACCAATACATAAATATTTCCAATTATTTTTTATACAAATTAAAAAAAAATAAAAAAGCAGTTGTGATGCTTTTACATTCGGGATATCATTTTAATTTGTAGTTTAATATTAGGATTAAAACCAACTAGCAGAAAAGATGATGTTTCGCTGGTGGCGATTTACTATGGTGTCCAAACATTAAAAACGGCTGAATCATGTTCCTTTTCTTCTGGTTCTTTGGAACATCTTGCGCGGAGCAATGCAGTAGTGTTTGTCATGTGATGGTTTTTGTTTTATTGTAAATATTGCAATAACTTTCAATTTGGCATACTCTTAAGGTAATAGTACCACTGGTTACATGTTTGCACGCCTAAAAAATGTTCAGTGCATATCAAGGTTTCTGAATTTTATGCCTGCCTTTGAGATTAGGTTCTTCTGGAAAATTTTTCTAATGAAACGGGCACAGGCATGTTCCGTAATCTGGTTGCAGTGATACCGAAGGTTACTTGTTGTTTTCATTTAAACAGGCTATGAGCCAAAAAGAAAAAAAAATACAAAGCGAGAACAGTCCTTGCACAGGAAGCATGACTCCACTAAAGAACAGAGTTGTTCGTCTGATGAAGAACTTGTGAAAAAAAAGGGCTCTGCACGCAAAGGACAAACAAATCAAGAACCTGCAGCGCAAGAACAGATTCCCGAGAAAAAAAAGCTGGCCGAAGAACGGTAACAGAACCACAAACTTGAAGAAGTTGTCAAAGGAACGGGTGAAGCCACAGGCACATTGCTCTTTGCAAAGTGCTTGCTGTGTTTCCCAGAGCATTTCTTAATATTCTTGTCTCTATTTTCTTAGTTTCGGGTGCATAATGTTAGCCATTTTTGGTGAGCATGCACTTGGATTTGTTAGTGCATGGTCATTTCTAAACAACTAAGCGAGTGGAAGAGCTGAGAGGAAAAACGCTAGCACGTGCCTTTTTAAAATTGAGGTGGGTAGGTTTTCTGCCTTCGTTGTTATGGCTTGTTCGGCTTCGCTGTCGCATGAAAGGTTATTTCCTGTGTGTTTTGAAGACTGCAGAAAAAGAAGCCATGAATAGAGGTTTTAAAAATATGTTGGTTATTTCTAAGAGCTGTCAGAGTCTCTATATCCTGCCACCTTCGGCATGTCGTGCAGAATGGGGCCCTTAGTGCTTTTTTGTTAAAAAATATATTCTGGCTGCTTTCTTGGGCTTGTTTAGCATTATGCTTATCGTCTCAGTTGCAGACAAGCAAAGTCTGCAGTTCTGCTCGTGTATGTGAGACATTACCGAGGCCATATATAAAGGAAGGAATTGAGAACTATTAATTATGGGAAAACTATTAGTGTTGTTTTACATGTGACAAATATTGAATTCTTAGTCAACTGATTGTATACCTTTATTGTCACCATTGATTTTTTATGGGTGGTGACAAGGTGATGAGTTGTGTTTTTGAGATAAGTATGCAATGTGCTTAATGATGCAAGAGAGGTGCGAGAACAGCAAAAGAAAAGGAGATACCAGTGTAGTGTACAGCAGCAGGTGCATAAATTGTGGACTAATGTCTATGTACTGGCGCACATGATGTCTGAACTCCTGTTTTATTTCATTGTATGGGTGCTGCCCTCGGGCATTACTGCGATAACGAGCCATGACCGAAAAGACCATGCATCCTCTGAGCCTCAAGCCTTCACTGATGCAATAATTGTGGAGCCTGCAAAAGCCGCACCAACCTCTGTAGAACCTCTTCCACTCCCTCTCCACGTGGCACAGGAGAAGATGCAAATGCCTGAAGTGGCACATATGCCATACGCTCATTTTTAAATTGCAGAATTACTATGTTTATGTAATAATTTGATTTGACCAATGTAAGCTAGAGCTGACTGCAGTTGCCTTTAAGAGCATTATTATTTTGAGAGATTAGTATGAGGCTCTCAGTGGTGTAACGATATTTACACGTATTTGTATTTCAAAGTAAGCACATATTTAAATCTTAAAACTCGCGTAAACACAGCATGGATTATGCTACGCTAAAAAAACTATTATGCAGGAATATGGGCAAGCCTTTTCTTTGTGCCCATGAAAAATGCCTTGCCAGATTCACGTACAGCCTGTTATGGTTTTGCTCAAATTTTCTGTGTTATTCAGCAGTGGCTTGCATATCTTGTCATGAATATAACATGGGTGTAATTATATTGCACGAGTTAATCATACTCTGCTTTATTTTGTATCAAACTGGTTTTGCTTAGCTGGTCATTAGGACTGTATGTTGAGAGCATTTGTGCGACGTGTATCTCTACTGCAAGCAGCAGCGTGCTGCATTCATTTTGTGAAAAAGTTAATGCAGTAAAACTTCGTTGATTCGAACATCATGGGGCCCGGAAAAAGTTAGAATTATTGAATGGCCTCAAAAAAAGCTGACAAGAATCATTTGCATTATGGCAAATGTACCGTATTTACTCGTCAACCGAACCCCCTCGCATAATGAACCCACTCACTCCCGATTTTTGCCTAAGAAATAAAAGAAAGGCATCAGTCCTTGGCACTTCCCTCTGTTTCCGTCGTCACGGTCCACAACGCATTTGCTGGCAGTGCGCCAAGATGGTGCGCAGCGATGACATCATGGTGCGCTTAACTATTGACGGTAGCTGTAGCACGGGGGGGGGGGGGGGGGGGGGGCAACCTCGGCGTAGTGCCAGCGTTTGTCAGGTTGCGCAAGCCTCATTTTCAGTCATCATCATCATCTTCCCCAGCCTGACTCCACTCAATGTGTACCGTTCTGGGAAAATGATGCTGTATTGATGTAGGTTGGGGAAGTGTTGGTTTGGAGCTGTCTCCATTTCCACGTTTTTTTGTGCACTGAGCCCCTTGTGTGCAGGAGGGTAAATCTGACGTGGTTCGCACACAGACATATGGCCTTGGTGCAACGACGAGCCCACTGCCTACCACATCTCATGGGGGTCCACGGTCCCCAAATCTTTAGACACAAACACACACCATCCCGAGGCGCAGTGGGAGGTCACTCTGCTATGCTCTGACCTAGCGACCCAGCGTTGGTTGGTAACTCCTTGAAATGAAGACTCAGCTCACTACCCCTCCCCCCTTTTTTCTGCCTTTTTTGAGAAAAGTGTTCTCTTTCTCTCTCTCATACCCACTCCAGGGCGATGGCCTCGCCCATATTCGTCCAATTAACCTGGTCCTTTGCAAGCTGCATCCACCTGACCCCTGCGAGCTTCTTAACCTCATCCGCCCAAATATCTTTCTGCCGCCCCCTGCTATGATTTCCTTCCCTTGGAATCGAGTTTGTTACCCTAACCGACAATCGGTTATCCTCGCTTCACACTACATGCCCTACCCATACCCATTTCTTCTTGAGTTCCTCTAGAATGCCACCAACCTGAGTTATTTCTCTGACCAACTCTGCACGCTTCCTATCTCTTAATGTTACCCCTACCATTTTTCGTTCCATAGCCCTCCAAGTTGTCATCAACGTAAGTAGAACCCACTTGGGTAGCCTCCACATTTCAGCCTCATAGGTTAGTGCAGGTAAGATGAAACTGTTGTATACTTTCCTCTTGAGCGATACAGTCCGCTGCTATTCATAATTTGCGAGTACATGCCAAATGCGCTCCATTCCAATCTTTTTCTCCTTGTTTCCCCCTTGTCCGGACCTGCGGTTACTATCTGTCGTAACTGTATTGTTTTCCGTACGTTTGCCTTATTTAGGGCGCGCGCCACCTGCTGCCACTCAGTCACTAGAACGCAGCATAGCAACAAAAGCCTTTTGAACCGAGCAATGCTGAAAAAGGCCTGTTTCATTATAGCTACTGACCACATGCTTCCGTTTCCTACTGATGGTGCAATTTGTAGCCCCGCCCCGTCCAATGTCTTAGCCTTTGAATGGGCGTTGGCTGACACCGCACCGACAGTACTTATCTGTACGTATTTCCGAATTACCAGGCCTTGAAATTGTGAGTATTTAGTTCGGAGTTTTGGAGGCTGCGTAGAAGAGAGTAGGCCCTACCTCCCACCCCATTCCTCCTACCAACCCCTACCCCTACCCCCCGTCGGCGCTGGCTACCTAGCCAGTCATGGCGCCAATTAGGTTTTGCCCACTCTTGCATGGGTTTACCTGGTTTCATATTTTTTGCCTGTTTCGGACGTGCGCAGCCTCTACCTTTCCCGCTCATTCGAGGAGGCTTCTTTTTTTTCGGCCGCGTGCTGCGTGCCAAACCAGCCGGACGCACGTAGTTCAAATTTTCCGTAGCTAAACAGACTCGTGTTCGAATTCACGAGATCTATTATACACAGATCTCTATGGGGAGTGGCCGGACCTAGCGCAGTTCGAATTATCAAAAACGTTGTATTGAGGTTCGAATTAATGAGCTTTCCCCGTTGTACTGCGCGTCATCGATTTTAACACGAAAACTTTACTATCTTTTTTGTATCTTTTGCCGTGTGTGCATACGTTCAGTGTGCGCATGTCTCCACAAGCATTGCTCTGGAAGTTGTTAGCTGGTCGCTGACTCGGGTTGCAAGCTCCGGCTACAAACTGGGGTTGTTCATTTGATGTTGGAAGGCGGAATAAAAACTAACATTCCAGTGCACTTGGATGCTGAGCCTGGCCCGCTACTCCTTGAGGCACGTTAATACGGCTATGGTAAAGCAAGACGCTATATGTCTGTCTCTCCGCTTGCCCAATGGTTTCTTGCAAAGAGCTATATGCTATATTATTTTCTTATAAAACAACTCATGGTCATAAGACCAAGCACGGCCTCAACTCATGGTCATAGCACGGCCTTTGCAGGCCATGGTTGTTCGAAACTAAGCCCCCGAAGGGGCACAGCAGGGTTAGCAGAGCCTCTTCCAAACGCACACCCCTAAAAGAGCCGGGCGCCGGGCCGGGGGACGCTTGTACCCAATTTTACCGGTGGGTGTCCGGCGGCGGGTTTCGAACTGACCACCTCCCGCAGCCAAGACGGGCGCCCAATGTAATTATAAATACCTCATATCCACACGAATGATCATCCTCATTCCCCTCAGTTTAACATCTCAAGTTCCTTAGTAGGTAAGGCTACGGATTTCTGGCTGACAACGATTTCCATTCCTCATGATGATTCGCCCTGGTTACTTGCTGCGATCTTCACGAATTAAAGGGACTTCGGTGCCGACGAGGAACGGAGTGCACTGACACTTTAAGGCAATGCTTCGCCAAACTTGTTCAAAACTTCCGTAAGGAGTTTTTGTGCTCCAGAAGCCGTGCATTAAGGCACCAACCTGTATAGCCAACGTGTGTCTAGCCTCAGGAAAGAGGAATCTGGAAGAGCACCGCAACCTTACTTGGGACGAAGTGGTTTTTATAATTATTTTACAACCTTTTTTGTTGCCAATTTCATCTTCCTTTCTTTTTACCGCTGCTCCAACATTGCTGACCTTATTAGGAGCCGAGAAGAGAGTGTGGACATATTTGGCAGCGCTGGTTACACGTAAGTTCGGCACAATTTTTTTTCGGCACTAAGAAGAATATGCCGCTCTTCCCATTTCAAAATTCAGTCTGTTATTTTGTTGGGGCGATTTGAAAAATTCACAAGGCTTTAGTTGTTTTTCTTTATTCTCTTGAATACAAACCTTTAAAGCTGTACCAGGCCTAGGACTGGCGACTAGATGAATGTGCAGTTGTACAATATGTTAACATTTTAATCTTCCCATTAATAGTAACAGTGTCCGAAAAAATCTTTTCCCCGATGGCCGTTTGTAGATATAGCGTCCAGTTCACCAAGTGCTACTCACTACCGATGTTTTCTTGGAGTGATTGTGGCGGGAATGGTTAAACAGATTACGCCAGGCAGGAGATTGCTTGCATGT
This sequence comes from Amblyomma maculatum, assembly GCA_023969395.1. Classification (NCBI taxonomy): domain Eukaryota; kingdom Metazoa; phylum Arthropoda; class Arachnida; order Ixodida; family Ixodidae; genus Amblyomma; species Amblyomma maculatum. The sequence goes on from JAJIZL010089960.1 coordinate 13,747, forward strand.
AGGCTATGCAGAAAATTGTTTTTAAAGTAGAAGACAAGCATATGTACACTAAATGTAAGCTTCTTATTCCTGCCGTGCTCGGAAAACATTGATGTGCTTTGCTGTATGAACTACGTTGAAGTTATTTCAAAAAGTAATGTTGTACCTCAATTTTGTACTTGTTCACTTCCCTAAGTAGTGGAGTGAACGTTAAAGTGACCTACTAATAGTTATAAAAGCGGGTATAAATCGTGAAGTGTAAACGTTAGGTTTGCTTTGAGGTATAGACCAACACCGATCTGTGACGTAAGCACGATGCGGTGGCGCTTCTGTCGCCAGCGTGGGGTGAAAAATAGGCTTAGCGCCCATAGGAATACATGGAAGCGAAATATTCCAAAGCAGTTTTTTTAATTTCACGGGTCATCTGTGATGTCGTTATTCAGTACAGAGCAACCATGAACGCCCTGGAATAGATCGTGGAAGTGTTAAATCTCATTACCGAGGCAAAGATTTTTTAAAACACCGCGAAACGTATCGAGGTGCGACTTGAGAAGGCGACCCGTAGAAATACATGTAAACACAGCTTACCGCAACATTTTGCTCGGTTCAGCAGCGTTGAACCCTTCTCATTTTTTGGTGAACGTCATGTACGACGCCCCGACATCATGTTGCATGGCACACTACATTCTCTTGTAAGTAATGCAAGTCTGACGACTTGCGGGACCGCTCACAGTATGGTAAGCTGACCTCGCACAGTTGCAGACGACCGTGCACCACCCGCTGTCGCGATCAGACGCTCCGCGGAGCTCGACGCGGACGCGGTGGGTATCGGCAGCTACGCTGTCGTCTGCTGCAATGCGCGAATCTCGTTCGGTTCATATTGTCGTATGACGTTTGACAACTGCTGTTTAAATGTAATTCTGTCTAGCACGTATCACTGGAGCGACAGTATTACCAAGCTTATTTACCCTATACGGTAGCATATCAGACTAAGCAAAACTGCGCAATTCGCTACACACAGCTTGCCTTTTGGTGGTGTCTGGATTCATAACACAGGTTAATCGGGGAGTTTTAAAAGTAGACTGCCTCCGTAATGACGCACCATACTTTATCACACACTTCTTCAAAGCGCTGGTCAACATTTAACGACCGGCCACTTCTGATGCTCTGCGAAATAAGAAAAATGTTCCGGTAAGTTGTGTGTACATGTATTTCTACGGGTCGCCCTCCCAACTCGCACCCCAACATGGTTCGCCTACTTTAAAAATACTTGGCCTCGGTAATGAGTTTTCATACTCGGGCGATCTGTTCTAGGACGTTCACAGTTGCTTTGTACCGAATAACGACAACACAGGTGTCTCGTGAAATGAGAAACCTGCTTTGGAATATTTCGATTCTAAGGATTCCTATGGACGCTAACACTATTTTTCACCCCCGTCGGCTGCGGCGCCGCGAGCGTCTCCCTTATTTGTAAACACGGTGTTGGTCTATGCGGATCACATTGTGGTTGTAAAGTGAAATGTGTTGACTGCAACAACTTCATGTGCAATTTTAGGATCGATTCTCTGTTATGACACGCCACTTTGAACCACAACAGCAGCGCATCCAAAGAGCATGCTTGCTCGAGGAAACGTCTTCGGAGCGTGCAGTGCACTTTTCCGACACTTCTGACACTATAGATAGTATTGTAGAATATTTATTGGTTCATTATGTCTGAGATCCGTAAGCACATCAGACCACTCAATTGAGCTTGATCGTTTCGCAGAATACGTGAGCACTGCGTCAGTATTGATGTCAAACGCACAGTATGTGAACAGTGGCCTGCGCAAATACACTGTGACCTATTTTCGCGACTTGAATTGATTCGTTTAGCGAAAGTGACCAGCTTCACAATCTTCAAATGATGACTTATATTATATGATTACTACTGAATAATGATAATGAAGAAATGGATTTGTGCAGGGTTCAAATATGTCCGGAATATAACATTTCTTGACACTTTTACTTCATGGTAACATATTAGGTTTCGTAGTAGAGAAAACATTGTTGCAGATATATCCTATTGTAAACTTTGCTCATTACGTAGTCACCTTTTGAGCCCATACCTACCTATTCAAATAAGTTTTGGTGGGGAAAATAACAGATTTACTTGCAGGAAAACGAACAGATAATAAATGAGTATGCCATGACATTGGATATTATCGGGACAAGATTCCACCAGCTGTGCTGATGAAAAAACTGGCATACAGACGTATACTTTGTACAAACTGTCATTCCTTAGGAATTAAAACATGAAAAACGCGAGGCAGCAAAGTATCTCCTGAAGCTTACGTCTTATAGTTCTCTTAGGATAGACGTTTCCAGGGATCATCCCTTCTTTTTGCGAACCTAAGCCTACTCACAAATTCTTGTTCTCCGAGGACTTTAAAAACATTTCTAGGATAGTTCGTAACAATTCCATCGATGTCATGTCTGAAAAAGAGGAAAAACAAAAACGCAGGATTATCGTTTTGTCCTGTAAATAAATTATTTTAAAAAAACAGTTATGTTATATAAACACAAGTATTTGCGCGCTTCACCAGCATAACAACATAAATTTGTGGCCCAAACACAGGAGAATCATAACGAACACGCATACTTTTTTCTAGACTACACAGTCTTGATCCTGTTAAGAAAATAGGCTTTCTTTCCCAACATACATGGCTAAGCCAGTTTCGCCAAAAACACTGATATATCTGCGCTCCTAAAACCAGCGTTTATTAGCA
>JAJIZL010089965.1:0-10008 GCA_023969395.1 Amblyomma maculatum
ACGACGTCTATTTCGTGGCTTTAGTTTGTATAGCTAATAAAATAAAAACGAGAAGGAATGGAAACCTGTAAGTAGTGGCGCCCGTACCACTGGGTGATAAGGATGAACAGGTCGGAAGAGGGCACACGTAGCGCGGACGAAGCAGTCACCTGTTCGCAACAGTGTTGTTACCGTAGCACAAGACAACATCGGAGGCGTCTTTCAGGGCCCCTTTTTGCAGCGAGGGAAATATGTATTGGCCCTCAAGCGCAGTTGGCACAGATTCTTCAAAGGACTCAGAGCCCATGGCGTTCCGGCGTCCCCTTTGCCGCCCTTTCCCTAGAATGATCTATTTGAACTGGCGTGGGTGGCACCTAAATGTATTCCCTGGCTCAAGTGTCATAAAAGGTTCAGCCGTGACGCCCTTGGTGAGAACCTGACCTCACAGCTTTCAAAACCTCAAAAACATCACAACATAACATTCGCTTTTAATACGCCCTTTTATTTTTACTCGTTTTATACGCCACTAATATGAACTTGAATTAATAAAGTGGGGCCAAAACGGACCCTATCTCTGCATAGTTAGCCTGACGTGAAATTCTGCCTGCGCAGCCGCGAACCGGCCGCAAGACATTGACTGAGCAGTAGGGTGGCATTTCTAGCCACGTCGAATACTATAGCATGCACCTGGACTAGAGCTTGAGCCACATACGCCAGTCGATGGCATGCTTCCGTTGCTTTCCTGGCGTTCAGAGGCTTGCTGCTGCAGTATTCTGAAAAACACAAAGAAAAAAAGTTTTAAAATAACACACCTGCAGAAACCTGCATAATGTAACACTCTCAAACAATATGGGAAATAAAAGCTTGCACTGAAATTCTTAAAATCAGAATATTGAACATATAAAGAAATCATAGCACACATAAGAAAGCAAATGTATACCACGGACAATCGTACCTCTCGTTATGTCACGTTTTGGATTATGAATTTCTTTTTATGCATAAAAATAATCATGACCAATGCTATTTTGTACTGTGTATTGCTCACACTTGCTTCTATTTGTAGAGTCAGTGATGGGGGGGGGGGAGCACTTTGATTTAAATGTTTCACTTCTGCTTCGGTGTCAAAGGAAGAGTTGGGAAAAAATAAGGGGTGGGGACAACAAGCTCTACCTTTGAGGATATGACACAATACAGTAGACTACCACCCGCTATATAAAGCGCCACTTTAACCATGTCGTGTGAGCATGCCTGCGTGGGAAAGGGTACCGTGAATGTAAGGGTACTTCAAGGATGGATTTGATACCCCTCTCCCATGTGAAAGCAGTGGCTCAAATAGGCAGCTCCTGCCATACGTACTGTCAGGCAACCATTCAGATAGCGCGCGGCTATGTCAGCTGCCTATTACCACCTGACTGCGCCGTGCTCACAAATTTTCCTCTCACAGCGCCAACGACCGTAAGCATTCCGCACATGCCCACATTTCGGTGAACAGTACCTTTAACGCCATCGCGCTAAAAGCTAAGGGGCGAGAGAAATACTGTGAAATAGGTGTTTGAAAACTCAGGTCCTTGACCGCGCGTAACAGAAAAATCAGAAATGTTTTATACGTCAGAAACGGTATGGTACTACGTTACATTTCAAACAATTTCAATCTGGAAGCAAAATATCCTTAACCATGATATAAAAAATCGAAAATGAGAAATATGTTTGTCGCGTTGACATTTGTAATTGATTAATTACTTGAGATCGGTGACCTGTAGTTATTAAGGGTTTTCTGTATTAGGTCACTCAGTCATTTCCTTCTTGAATCAGCAATATTTCGGGAAATTATACTTTTTTCTTTTTTATTGCCATTAATCAAAATTAGAGGGGTTCAGTGCTGCTGAATTGAATGTGGAGCGAAAGTGGCTGGATACCCAAAGTATCCGGCTGTGAAGCTGACCGCCGGCAGCTGCGTTTCGATGGAGGTGAAATAGAGAGGCGTCCGTGTGCTATGCGATCAGTGCACGTTTAAGATCCCCAGGTGGTTGAAATAACCCCCTTGTAGGCGGAATTCATTTTCATGCCCTTCGCATGTGATGCAAGACATACGTTTTCCTGCTCCGCTGGGTCAGCTCTTCGCGGCAGCACGAGCATGCCCAGTGTTGTTGCGACTGAAGGAAGAAGGAAAAGGAAATGCACGGGCCTGCTACTGGCTCTGTAGCTGAGACACCTCCGCTTCTTCGTGCGAACAGAAGAGAAAATAGATAAAAATAAAAAAAGGGAGAGAAAAACGCGCGTTGCCACAGCCCTCGTCCACCATCGAAACCGTAGCGGGTGCAATGACAATTTACAACAGATAAAATTGCGGTGGCAGGCCAGCACCGGCCGATAGCGGCAGTGACCTACAAGTTCAAGCCCCGTTGGGCCAGGAGCAGCCCTGCCCAGTGTAAAAATTAAGGGCGTTGTTGTTGCGACTGAAGGAAGAAGGGAAAGGAAATGCGCGGGCCTGCTACTGGCTCTGTAGCTGATTCCTTTTCGCTACCTCTTGCAAACAGGAAGGAAAATAGAGAAGAAAAATAAAAAGGACGGAAAGACGCGCGTATGACGTCGGGCGCATGACGGCCTACAACTCACAGATATGGGGGTAGGCTAACCCCCGCCCTAATTATGCGGCGGTGACCTACGAGTCCCAACACCTTAGGGTCAGGAGCAGCTACCTCACCTCAACCTTAGGGGTGTTTAAGCATGGCTTGAACCTAGTGATAGAATTGAGGGGGGGGGGGGGGATGGCTGCTCCTGGCCCTAATGGGCTGGGACGCGAGTGTCCGTATTATTGAGGCGGTAATGTTTTCTAAACGTTTGGCCCCTGGATATATTCGCTATTTATGAGTCGTCCATATTAGCAGATGTCATATAAACGAGACAAATGGTTGCACCTGAATTTATCAATTTTGAAGACATGTTTAACACAATAAGTCACACCTGATTAAACAACAAAGTACCTCAAGAGGATTTTTTTATGCGGCTGGCCATGCAACGTCTTTCTGCAGCGGCAACAATGCAGCGGGGCGCCTGAAGGATCTTTGAAATATATTTATAAGAATAGAAGTAACTGTTTCATAGGAAAGAAAAGGTGGACTTTCTGCCACACTTGTGCCGTATACAGGGAAGAAGGTGCGATTGATAGCGGAAGGACTAATGAAACTGCCATCAAAAGATCATTGCGTAACTAGTTCCGCACTTAGTATGTAGAGTGTAACACAGCCCTATACTTAAGCACTTAAGCGATTACAGTAAGATAATATCAAAAAGAAAAACATCAGATGTTTTCCCGATAAATAAATTACGTATTCAGCGGTGTCATTTATGAAAAACACTGCTGCAGAAAATAAGCACAGTTAGGCTTTTTTGGGGGGTTTAAACCCGAAGCAACTCAAGCTATGAGTGAGAAAAGTTAGAAAGAAAAATTTCGCGCAGGTCGGACATTTTATTGCAGCCTGAGCCAGTTTTGTCATGGAAATGAAGCTCAATAGAAATGAACAGAATAATAATCAAGTACTGTTCAATAATTAGCCGTTGATTTTCGGGAGCTGCTAGTCTTACATTTCAGATGCAACAACGGCGATTGTAATTACTTCCTTATTTTCTGCACGTTAAAACTCTGGTAACAGTCATCGAAAACCGATTTCTGACGCTTCATAAGCAGTTTTTAAGATGTACTGGGTGTCTTCGCCGTTTAACTAGAGATACTTGTGTACCGAGGCTGTTTTGGAAAACTTAGGCCTGAATTACGCTTTAAGAAGTGGTGGTGGTCTGAAGAAAATGTTTTATTTCTAATATACCTTAAATGTACTCGCTCTGTTTCCTTTCACACATTTATGTTCAGTTCCATACCAGTCAGCAAGCTGCCAAGCTGCGCAAAGCGTGGCATCGGCGCCAGCCTGTTTATATTTTTAAATATGCTCTTCTCTGAAAACCGATAAGATTCCCAGCGCCTTTAAGGCTTTTCTGTTTCTTTGTTTTGTTAATGTAATGAATGTAAAATCCCTTACAACGACGTCTTAGTAGAAACCAATATATTGGAAACGAGGTGTTCGAAAGTAAACGTACTGCCAAAAAAATTACAGGGTCTCTTAAATGTCTCTTAAAAGCAGAATGTCGAAAGCCTACCGGTATTCTCCTATCCTATCATTTCCCTCTTATTTCGTGCCTCTTATAGGATTGATTTATAAGGGACAGGCGCGGTAACTGTCTCACTTGTTTTCTGTGGACACCGCAACCGCGCCATAAGGGAAGGGAGTAAGGTGGGAGATAAAGTGGAAAGAGAGAAAGAGGAGCCGTAGTGGAGGGCTACGGAGTAATTTCGAATACCTGGAGATCTTTAACGTGCGCTGACATCGCACAGCACACGGAAGCTTCTTCGTTTCGCCTCCATCGAAACGCAGCCGCCGAGGTCGGGTTCGAACCCGGAAACTCTGGCACAGTAGTCGGGCGTCTTACCACTGCACCACCCCGGTGGAACCCCCCGCTTCCTCGTGCGGACAGAAGAGAAAATAAAGAATGGAAAAAAGAAGAGGGAGGGAAAGGTGCGCCGCAATAACAGCCGTCGTCCGCCCCCGAAGCAGTGGCGGGTGTAATGACAGCCTACAACAGATAAAATTCGGTGGCTGGCTAGCCCCCGCCGCAAGAAGCGTTGACCTACCGTCCCAAGTCCGTAGGGCCAGGAACTGCCACCCTTCACCATCTCTATCCACCCTCGCGCCGTACGATGTCAAGATGTCCTGGTGGTCAAAATTACTCCGTTGCCCTCCCCCACTACGGCTCCTTCTCTTTCACTTTCAATTCCTCCTTTCCCCTTCCTGTAGGCGCCATCAGGTGTCTACAGAAACAAGTGTTACAAATAGCGTATATCCTTTCCAGTGAACCAATTATTACGAACCAATGTACCGGAAAGGAAAGCTGCACTATCAGCCACACACTCTCCGGCAAGTGTTGTTGGACGGTACACCATGCCCCACCGGGTTGGTGCAGTGGTAAGACGCCCGACTACTGTGCCGGAGTACCCGGATTTGAACCCGACCTTGGGGGCTGCGTTTCGATGGAGGCGAAACGAAGAGGCGTCCGTGTGCTGTGCGACGTCAGCGCACGTTAAATATCCCCGGGTGGTCGAAATTATTCTGTAGCCCCCTTTCTCTCTGTCCACTTTCACTCCCACCTTCCTCCCTTCCCTTACGGCGTGGTTGAGGTGTCCAAGGATAACAAGTGAGACCGTTACCGCGCCTTTCCCTTCCTATAAATCAATCGCTCCTGTCGCGTGGCAGACTTTGATACGCCTTCAAGCGTGCAATTGCAGATGGCAGTAACGCTAGACAGGAACATATTTCGCGCAGTCCCCGCACAGATCCAATACCTCCTGATAGGAGGCGTTACCAGATCGCGCGCACAACTCTCGCGCACAGGACTTCATTTCATGAGCCTAGAAAAACTTTCGCTTCAAAATGTCCATAAATAGGAATTCAGGGGGTGTGATCTGCCATTAAGAATAGCGTGCCTCGATGCTTTTCGCCTCCGAGGCGAAAGGCATCGAGGCACCCTAATAAGAATACTTGGAGGGGGGCTCTACACCCGTCCCCCGTCACCTCCGCTTCCGGTGTCTCTGCTGCTTTGACCCTTCTCTCTCTCTTCTTTCTCTCCCACCTTCCTGCTTTTCCTTGTGGCTCGGTTCAAATGTCTGCGGAGAATCATGACGGATACTGCCTTTTCTTTCTTGTAAGTCAATTCAAACCGCCGCTGATGCTGTAGTACACGCTGTAGTACTGCATCTGCTTCTATACGATCTGTGGTGCAGCGTTAAAGTATGGCTATATGAAATGCATCGCACGGATGCTTGGATCGGATGACAGGCGGGATCAGCTTTATATATGCGTGAATATTCTGGTTACGTCATGACCAGTGGCCGGATGTCATTTTATTATAACGTCAGTTCTGGTTATTAGCGATGGGAGGATGTGACGTCACATGCGGTCATGACCTCACGACCGATGACGTCCGCTGTGATGAAGCCATAACAGTCAGCGCTGTCATTAGCCATGACTAGTTAGTCATGACGAATTAGCACGAGGTGCTCATTATTACTAGTAATGGCCAGTTAATCACAAGGCAGTACTGCTTACTCATTAGCCATACTATTACTAGTACTAGTTAAGGTGTGGCATGTTCGTGGTCGGGCGGACAGTGTCATGCCCGTGAATTTCGTCTTAATATGATGTCGTTGTGAGCAAGAACGCTCTTGTGCATGGCTCTGCGAGGTGATAATTGGTAGATAACATGGACAGGGTTGAGTGACGCAAAGCGACCACGCTACAAAGTGGAGTTGGCAGAATCTACCAGCTCGATCATCTCCTCAAATAATGGGGGGGGGGGGTGTTGGAAAGAGGAATCGCACCCTCAGACACCCTTAGTTCACTATTAACACACATGCCACTTGTAGGCCACTTAGGTGTCTTGTACGGCTTTGTTAAAGGGGGCCTTTGTATAATATGGCATTTAAAAATCACTGATTGCGAGATGATAAATGTAGAAATCAAAGCGGGTAACAAATTGTGTGGGCGCAAGCGATGATAATCAATGGGGCCAGTCTAGGTGGGAGGTATTAAACATTTCACCTTATGCGCTTATATCATGGCTGTCCCAAAAAATAATTTTATTGGGGCTCGGTTCAGCGGTTTGTCATCTGGTACCTGACCGGGGTGTGAAGGTTTGGTTTCTGCTAGCCGAAGCTTCGGCTAGTAGAAAGCGTTAGGAAGGTGGAGGGTCAGTTGGGATCCAGCAGTAATTTCATGGGCCTTTTCCATCTCAAGCTGCACCCCATGCCAGTCCACAAGAATGCTTACTGTCCTGCACTTCCAACACAAGTCAGTGACTTTCGTTTTTGGTTTTCAACCATTTGTTAATATTGCGTACTAGCACCATATACATAGTTTTCAGCCATAACTTATTTCTGTACAAAATAAGAAATACATTTCTCAAAGCATTATTAAGCTTCCGGCCCGCAGTTTATAAGATCAGCACAACATAGATTATCCCACGGCCTTGCACGTCATTCGAAAATAGCTATCGGCGTGGCATAACTAAGGTTTCCCAATGTTCCAGTCTAGCTGACATGTTGCGACAGACGACGTAGGGAAGCTTTCGCACCAACTTCTATCAAGTGGGATTTTAATTTACCTTATTGTGTACTCGCCCTCAAGAAGTTTCTAAATCAGCAGTCTATGTAAATGCCTCCCCATGCTGCAGCAAGCGGTTCGAACTCTTTGGCTTCCGAAGGCGAACACCAACCCACTGAGGCGAGTAGAGTTATCTGCATGCTTCCAAGAACTCCACGCCAAATTTGGTAGTTTAAAAAACACATGTAAGCTCTCCTGCTTTCGATCAATCATAAAGCTAGACAGAGTTACAACTCTTCTATTTCCGCAAAGTATTGATCTATTTGTTCCACTATGGATGTATATTTTTTCTAAGTCATAATGAACGCAGTTACTTTACATGACAAAGCGTCGGTCCTTGTTCTTATTATATTCAGTGCGAAAGCAAGTTTTGCATCATCGGCGACTGAAATCCGCATCGTCCTTGAAACGGTGTCAAAAATTCACTGACGTAAAGTCACGTGTGCTGGCACCTTGCTTTGAAACAACCCGTGACTCGCCCTTTAAACGTGATATCGCGCATGGAATGTAAGTCATCAAAGCACGAATTGCAAGTTTAACTAAAGGCCACGTGATGAGTAATAATTTAAGATTTTATATTACATAATTTAGTTTAGAGGATATATTTCCGGAAATTTTGAAAGCGGAAAAGCTAAGCAAAGAACAATTTGTAAAGGGAAACATTGAAAAGATTTGAAAAATACAAGTCATTTATATTATTCAAGATTCATGCCTACATTTACACAGCAAACGTGCCTTCCTTATTGTTGAGCGGCTCGTGCTTATGTTGCAGCGTATTTAATTGGTTAGGCGAAAGATATGAATGACATTTCTCATGGTTCCAAAAGGCTGTTATCGTATGTGTTGCTGCCTCTACTCTCGTATGTGAGAGCAACTCGGGAGAGTTTGACTGTGCATACAGCAAGAACAGCAATAGGCTTAAGAGCCATAGAGTACAGAAGGAGGCGTTCTAAGCTCTAACGTACAGCTTGACGTCATCAGCATGATGAGCAGCGACGGTAATGAAAGCAGCATCGATTCGGTGTAATGCATGTGAACAAAGTACTTACCTTGTTTCCGGGTTCTATCTTTCTCGTTCGCGATTTTTTTTGCCTCAGTTTTTTGGTTGAGTTTATGGGGTTTAACGTCCCAAAGCCAGTAAGCTATCAGGGACGCCGTAGGGGGGATTGAGAAATTTCGATCACCCTGGGTTCTTCAACGTGCACTGACATAGCACTATACGCGGGAGCCTGGCCTTTCGCCTGCATCGAAAAGCGGCCGCCGTGGCCTGGATTCGATCCCACATTTTCGGGAACAGAAGTCGGGCCCCCGAACCATTGCCGCACCACAGCGGGGAGGCGGAGTTTTAAAAAAGCTTAAAAAGTTAGATTGGAGTTTTAAAAAGTGCTGTTGACAATATAACTTCACAAGACGTTTAAGCTTCTTTCAAGGTTAAAGAATATTTCGTGACATTTCAGGCAATGTTTGGAGCAAAAGGCTTTAATGTAGGGCGCTTGTGAACCTCGTTCGCAGGCAGATGCTTTTCATAAGTTTAGGTTGTTATTTCAGTCAACTTGCAGTTGTAACATCAAAACACTTCAAGTAAGCCGTTTGCAGCAAGGTGTCGCTTGTGCTCACATGCATCGTGACTGATCCTTCGTGCTGATGTAGGCGCTGAACTTGTATTTGCCAACTTTTTGAAAGGTTCCACCCGCCACGGCGAGAGATGTGCGTTAACTATGGATTTAAATGCACGTGAACAAACGGAAAACGACACCAAGAACACTAATATTTTTATACGCTGATTTCAACATACACGAATAAGGAAGAGCTAGATAAGGGGTTAAGCGAAACTGGATTAATGCCGTCGCAGTTAGGTAAGAAAGAATACGCTGGTCTGTTCGCAGCATTCTGAACACTCAATTATGAAGAAACACAGGGCAATTAAAGTGGAAAGTCAACGCAAACGCGAGCACCTTTTGATATTTATTCTATGCAAAGTAGTTTCAGAGACTACGCCAAACGTGGCCCCTGCTGCGGAATTGGTAACCTTTTTTTTTGTAGATTGCATTGGTCTCCCTGTGCCAAGGCGAATTTCCGAGGCATTTTCAAAGCACTCAAAGAAATGTCTAATGCGTGTGGGCTTGACGGACAAAATAGATGCGAAGCACGCAGAAATCCCCGGGATACATGGCCTCCAGGAACGCGACAAAAGATGCCTCATACGAATGTGAGGTTGCAATAGGTAAGCGACGCAACGTACCGCAACAAATACTTCACACGCAACGATTTCTACGTTGTTTGCAGCAGCCCACAGCGACTGTGCACGCCGCCATATGACCTTATCTATGTGGCCAGGGTGAAACCTCGTTCGTTGTCCTAAAGTAGCCGGTGTCAGTCATCTGGCAACTGTTAAATGTTCGATCAAGGCAGCGATTATGCGCTCCGCAATGCAACACATGGACTGCATGCCCAGAGTCAGCACATTAGCACTATATATATGCCACATGTACTTCGGTAACACATACGGCAACACGATGTGCGTTATGATAAAGGTGTCAGTTGTGACAATCAGGCGCACGGAGGCATCGCGTGGCAGCCAGTGAAAACGTCGAAGCGCGCATCATGTAAAGAACTTCACTTACTCTTCCATCTCGTGATGCTTTCGCATCTGCTGCCTGTAGTTCTCCCGCCTCTGGTGTTTGGTCATTTCGTACAAAGCCATAAATTACGTCATTTTGTCGGAACGTAGCCAGGGGCAGCTGGTAGGATACTATGAATGTCATACGCCAAGAAAAAAATATTAGTTTATTTTGTTCACATTTTGCAAAATATTATAAAA
>JAJIZL010089973.1:0-14311 GCA_023969395.1 Amblyomma maculatum
GCCCAACTTTCAACCTTACTACTATTGTACCTCGTCTTTAGGAGTGCCAATCTCATCTCGAGTCGAGTCATGGTCTGGTAGCTCAGGTCGTTCGTTACTTACGCCCTTTATAGGCGAAAAAGCAGACCCGTTTCTGAGTCGCAGAGCTCGAAAGTAGGCTGGGTATTCATTGTTGCACGGAAGAAAAGGCAAATAAACGGTAAAAGTAACTTGTACTCAAAACTTTTACCATGTAAGAACAAGAAGCAGTCAACCTCAAGTTGCAGCATTTGCATTTATTGCGATGAATCTGCAATATTGATAATCTAGGCCTGTAACCGTACCAAAGTATTCATGCTCAAGCGGACGCGAATTGTTCCCTGAGAACGTCTGTCAATTCCGGTTTTAGTTCAGTGCAATGGAGGAACTCGCCTTTAGAAGCGCAAGACCTGTGCCATGTTCGAGGCTTTGTGAGGTTAGTGACTCTGATGCGATCCGTGCGGTCGCAGCGTTTTCACTGAGGTGGACGTGCTCGCTCGCATGAACATCATGTTCCAATGTCGCGTGCACTGAACCTGGCAAACGAGAAGCCTTCCTCGCTGCTCTGCCGTTTACGTGCATTTCAATAAATGCACGGATATAAAAAGCCAGAGACGATTCTAATACTGTCGTAATAACGGACGATTTCTCATATTGATGATTATAAATGTAGTAATCATTGTAGAGCCTCTTTGCACGAGCGTGAAAAAGGTACGATATTTTTCGTCCCTTGCCGTTTTTCGTGTGAGAAGTTACACTGGTCCCTGACATTTGTTGCGTATTGTCAACATTGCTTCTTTGAAGCAAACTTCGCCCGGGCTTGAAATGATGAAACGTCGACAGCATTCAGTGTAGGAAATGTGTACGGCATAAACGGCTGCGATATATCGACAGATTCTGTGCAACTTTTGAATTTCCTGCTATTCTACATTGTCGTAAAGGACGCAACATCCGGCGCTCGCTTTTTATTACAGGCTGAAGCGTATGACGGCAATTCAGAGGGTGACCAAGGTATTAAACTGAAAACTGGAGTCCATCCAGATAGGAATCGTTACATTTACCCAAACTTACCCTCGGAAATAAGATCTCTAGGGGCCGTGGAGGACAGCAGAATTCCCCATTAAATGTACGCCGATGGTGCAGTTAGCAAATGTGTGAAGTGGTTAATGACAGCGGTCTCTTAAACCTACTTAAATCCACTTTGTATCTGATTAGTGCACGCATTGAACGTTTTCAATCCATTCCTGGTACTGTACTGTTCGCCTTTACTAGTTTATAGCGTAGTCTTTTGATGCTTCTTTTTTTTTTTTTTTTTGCTTAGCCTTTACTTTTTCCTCCACTTGTTTCTTTCCCCTGTCTTTCTCCCTCTGTCCCTCTCCCACTCACTAATTCGCTTCGCTGTGCAAAATATCATTTCAGCGTTTATTAAACGCCGTCTGACTTCTATACATCGCACTGAATGCTTAATATTTTTCACTATTTTTGTGTATAAACCTTCAAAAAGCTTTCTGCCGGCTGTGGTTCAGAGATTATGTCACAGGGAAACAGATCCCAAGGACGCATCTTCAATCCCGCAGCGGCGGCTGTGTTTCGGTAAAGGCGCAAAGCGAGGCACCCCGTCATACCATGTCATAGCATACCATACCATATTAAGGCATACCATACCGTACCAAGCAATACTTCACAATACCATTGCAAGCCCCACCATACCATATCTACCATAACATACCATATCATACCATACCATACCATCATACCATGCCACGCCACACCATACCATACCATGCCATACAATACCATACCATACCATTCCATACCTCACCATGCCCATGTCATACCGTACCATACCGTATCATGGCGTGCGTCACCATACCGTACCATATTGCCTCGAAGCTACATGACAATACCAATATAAGGGCGTCCGTTCAAGAGTGTCACCAATGCCAGAATGGTTTGGGCAATTTTTCAGCAGGGTATTTCAACGAAATCATAGTAAAAAGCTATCTCTGGCAAGGATCTGTAGCCGTTTTTTAATGTCTAAACAAGCACAATCACGTGTACCATCAACGAGCGTTCTACATGATGCCTTGAAAAGAACGTTGCGTAACGTAATATTTCGCTTCACTTAAAATTGCTCTTTTATTCCCTTGTGAAGCACCGGCATGTCAAAAGGGGAAATCACTACCCTATATTGTATACACCGCTTGCACTTTGAACTCATCAGCAGAATGGCATGACTGCAGAAAATTAGCTGGGCCGCACGACATTGCCTTGAAGCTCTAGCTGTGTTAGTAACTTGACAGAGCATACTTTGATACTGTGCCTTTGTTATTTTTTCAGTTTCTTTTAAATGAAAGCCAGCTATTTTTGCAATCCTAGCTGGGAAGAAGGCGGTGTGTCTTTGAAGAATGTTAATAACGTTACATACGGCGAAGGGCCACTATCTGCATGTCGTGTGGTAGAAAGGCTAGTTTTCTGTAATACACGACATGAGCACGCTAAGCCAGTGGTAGTTTATTTCTTCATTTTTTTTGCTCCTTAACTCAACCCCCACGTTTCCGGGCTGGGTTGAAACATTAGGTCATACCGCAAGAGCTATAAGCACTCGCTGATATAAAACGCTGCCTAAATAATGCAACAGTTCATGGAATAAACTTCAATGATTTGACTGCTTCAATTGTTTTCTACAGCTTTCAAGAACACGGAATTAAATCAGATAACGAGATAATTGCCTGCATTGCAATATTGTTATCCGTTTGGATTTTAGGAAATGCTTGCAAGCATTGTTCAACAACCACATAATATGAACATTATTTTTACCCATGAGCACTTGAATTTAAACGCAAACACTGCTTGAAAAAAAAAAAAGATTTTCTTCTTTTCCAAATGAAAACTCCTCTTTTAGATTTTTACGAGTGCCAAAGAGCCTCATACACTCCTATAAAGCTTACCATTCTACTGCAGAGGCCAATTTTCACATGACGCTGAAACTCAACGTCCGTCTGAAACGTTTTCTTTGTCTTATTTTTCTGTTTTTTGTTAGGCCCCATTTTATTTCTGACGCGATAAAGACTGTAATGCAGTATCACAAATCAAAATGTACCTACTCAGCGCCGAAACTACCTGAGTAGAAGACGGGTTTAGGAACAATACTCTTTATCCGTCAGCTGCTTGAAAATCACCTTTTCTAAGCGAATCGAATGACTTTAAATTCCCGAAGTCTCTTGCCCGAAAGACGAATGATTTCACTTCCCAGTGCGTCGCTTTTGTTGCCTTTATTTATTAGGCGTGTAAACAGCTGCCATTTATTCTTTCAGTAACAAGATTACAGCTCTATCATGATTGATTGAATAGCGAGCGAGAAAATTCTATTGAACTTTAGGTGCCTCTACAGGGATTCGATAGGAAATGCCAGAGGAGACAGGAGGCATGTTGAAATGGTCTGCACTTTGCCGCGATTGCCATGTATCTTAAAGAAATATCTTAGGTCAACTAAGCTCATGCCCAGCGATAACCTTGAAGCAGAGGTCTAAGTAATCACGGTTGATGACGCAGTGAGCGTGCGGCGCTATCAGGCTTTTGGGCCATTTCGCTAAAGCCTGGCCTCCTCGCTTGTGCGCCAGAACTCTTAAACGGGGCTTCGAGCGATTTCATCATGGGTCTTTCTTTCGCCATGATGGAAATGCTGGGCTTTTGCGAACGGAATTGTGGCACGGTTTAAGTTGAGCTGGCTAGAAGCCAAATAAAATGGTGATGCTGGGCTTTAAGAGAAGATTCGAAGACACTTAGGACCATTTAATTCAGCCGTTACATCTTAGAACGGCTCACATTGCTATTATGTCATGCATTGTTTGTTAGATGCAGGGACGGATACGTGGTGCGTTTCTTGGGAGCCAGACAGCGACTCCGTCGCGTGTCTAGTGTCGCAAAGACGGTACTCTACTTTTTACTTTGCCATATAAGTTGTGATGTGAGAGCGAAATAAATACAATAATAACAATGAACATATGAATACTTTAGCAGGCTTTCGAAAGCCGAGATTATCTTGATAAGGCAAACAGCTCCTAATCGAAATTGACCGAAACGATCGAACCCGTTTACAAATTTCTAATAAAATTTGCCTAATTGGTTGCAAGTATGAACTGTGCACGCTGTAGTTGTTTTCAATTGCTTTTTCAAAACAAGGGCCCCAGGTGGCTGCCTTGGATCAGTGGTAAGGGCGCCTGACTGTTGATCCCAAAGACATGGATTTGATCCCGGCAGAAGCAGCCGCTTTTTTATGGAGACGAAAAGGAAAGGCTTCGGTGTGCAGCCTGATGTCAATGCATTTTGAAGAATCCCATGTGGCCGAAACTTCTGGAGCCCTTCTTAACGGCATTTCTCACCGTCTGAACCTCATTTAAACGCCAAACTTTAGAAACCAAACCAAGTAAACAAACAAAAAAACTCAATCCATTCCAATTCCACAAAATACACGGCGGTGATCACTTTGTGAGGGAAACATGGCTTACAACGCAGCAGAACGGCGCGGCTCCTTCTTTTCGTGGCTTTTATAATCCTAACACACACAGTTCACAAGATTGGGTGGATAACATGACTTTGCAAATTTTACCAAATCGCGCCGTTATGTCCAGTATCAGAGCCGTACACACATTTTGCTACTCGGTAAACTCTTAATACTCGACATAAATAGAAAGCCCCACTTTAACTAAGCCGAATGAACTCACCTGCGGTGCTTAAGAGTAGCGTGTCTGATTTGGGTTCACGGGCGCCAGAGGGTTAGAATCCCACTTCGGAACAGACTACTGAGTTAGCAGCTCCTGCAGACAGGGCCATGTCATGTAGGGCCATGACATCATGCTTCTCGGTCATCCGAAGTTTACGCCCATACCAAATGTCTACTACCAACCACCGGAGGCATATTATCGTAATATGCCTCGGCTAATTTTTGAACGCCAATGTCGGCAACGTTGATGCCGGATTTTGTTGAGAATAAGGTTAAAAAAGAAAACACTACAAGACGCCCTTTAACAATACATGCTTGGTGCATTACAAGCCTGTGCATGTGTCCCTTACTTTTTGTGGCTTCCTGAACATTGGCTTCGTTTTATACGTTGCAGCTCCTCAGTAGCACGCGGTGAAAAGTGGAGGTTTCCTATTACTGGTGACGCCCTCGTTTTCTTGGCGTCAGTTTTCAAAGCGAAAGCTCAAAATGCTCCGTCAGACAATCCGACGTTGTCGTCGTGCACGAAAGAGAAAATACTACGCACGTAGCTCTGGTAGGTTAAAGTTGACAGGTGAAGAGGCCCCGCACTGAATCGGTTGTCTTACGTCCCGAAAGCGTACGACAGCAGCCATTCTAATATCGGATGTGAGGGTAAGATGAGAATGGAACCTTCCGGGTTCCTTGGAACACACACTACCGCTCGAAAACGCCAACACGTCTGTACGGCTCGGCAAAGCGAGGCTTTATAGATGTCTATTCGTGAAATGTTTCACATAACAAGGTAACATACGAGTATATGCTAAGGAATGTTTACGAGATAACAGAGGCAAAAATTAAGAGACTAGTAATTAATCCAAGGGACAAGTGTGTGTATATATGCGACCGTGAATCGCCATCTGGAGAACCAGGTAGGAGTCATTAACTATATCCGGTCATAGTTAATGACTTAAAAGTTAAGCTTAAGTGTCATTCAGTGATTTTGCCTTTTCTTATTGCTCGCAAAGTCGATTCCGGATTTTTAAAGGACGCAGGCAATGAACACCTATCAACGGTGGATGTGATCCATCACTGTGCAAACGAGATGGTATTTTTTCAGCGTTGAGGGGGAGGGGGGGGGGGGGGGGGGGGGGGGGGGCTCAGTTCACAATTCGAGCCGTTTCGACAAGCGGACTTGTCTTCGTCCATTTTTAGAAACGTTGGCTTGACAATGTGAACTTAAGCTCCCCCTCCCCCCCCTTCTACCCTTGTTCAGTGCTCATTCATAACGCGTATCTCTTTTTTTTCGTTCTACCCTGCATTTGTCAGTGTCAGTTACAGAAAGCCTGCCATGCCGTTATTCGATTATGTTGCTGTGCATAAGCGCGAATCTCAAAGAAATACAACATCAGCGAGCACTCAGTGCAATTGATAACAGAAATATGGGCTCCATAATGAAGCGGCACATTCGAGCTGCCTGTTATACTTTCAAATATCGGCATTCAAAGCATAATAAATGCAATAAAATAGCATTGTTTCACATTCCTCTTCAGCTTCACAATGTAACGTCGAGTAAATTTTACTTTTCCTTTTTTTCTTATAATGTTGTTTATTGCTTCAGGGTAAAATGAATATGTCGAAAAAGATACAAGGTAATAAATGCAAGAAAAAAATTACCGACGATTACAGTACTTCCTAATGTGAAATTTGAGCGCAGCTCATAAGCTTTTTAAGCCTTTCTATAGATTGAGGCAAACAATTCGAGCAAAACATGTATGCACCATTATAAACAACCTTTAGGCAGGCGTGTTTGCAGAAACGATGGCACCAAATATTGTGCGACGTGGGAGCGAGCGCCACCGAATTTAGGAGCAATACATCTGTTTAGGCCAAAGTTCTGCATCGTCTGATAATTAGCCTGAGAAAGTCAGGAGGTCCCCGTTCCTGAATGATGGACCGGAAAGCCCAGCATTTTCAATATCGGACTTTCTTGAAGCGGGGTTCCAGATAGCTGGAGAAGGATAAGTGTCGCAGCGATTTTACGGTGCCCCAGCGGTTGGTGACCGACATAAACGTAGTTTTGCTCATGGAAAGCTCTAGGCCGACAGACTTCGCATATTTGGCAGTAATATCCAAGGCTGACTGTAAGGCTGTTTCTTGAGAAAACGTATCATGATAAGTGCTCCACACCGTGATATCATCTACATAGAGCAAAAATTTGACGTCAGGGACATTATGTAAGCACCGTGTCTGGGGAGTGAAGGCAATGCATTATTCTGTGATAATGTGTTTTTCTAGCGAAAGATTAAAGAGTGGAACAAGAAACTCGTTGGTCTTCAAGGCATCAATATTATTTTTGAACAATCCTTTCAATAAATTGTAAAAGTGTCATAATTGATTTTATTTAGGAATGCGTGAATGCAGTGAACTATAGTATGCCGAAAACAGCAGTGCGCCACATCCTTGAGAAATAAAAAAATCAAAACCCGCTGTGGCCCTTTCTTGTTAGGAAAGGCTGATCTCATTAAACCTCAATCTTTATTATAGTGCATTTCTTCAAGAACGCCCGTCGCAGAAATGTTTTCTTTCATGCAGATGTCGGGCCAAACATGTGTATTCCCGTTATCTATATACAACGATGAAAAAAGCTTTGTAAAAAATATTTTGCTTTCCTACGCTTGTTTGAAGCGAATAATTTTTTGCTTTCTTTTTGTTTTTTTAAATCTCGCTTGTAGAGTCATCAGCCCAAATCACCTGTGGCATAATTGTCTACTGCGTAACATCAGCTGTATCAGCTGTAATATAATTTCGTAATTTCTTCTAGGGTTGAAAGATCCCGCCAACATTTTCGTCCATGTAAAGGAGAATTGCTTATTTTTGCGGCTCACTTTATTACAACAGGGGGCGTCGTTGAACTGTGGCGCCTCCTTGTCTCACAATAAACGAGTGAAAACACGCTTCTTACTTCTGCCGGCCACTTGTGAAGTTTCTTGGTCTTCCATAAATCCAGGTCACAATATACTGTTCTTGCTTATTCTTTCATTCCCAACGCTCTTTGAAGCTCCATGAGCGTGTGTCCTCGTTGCGAAAAACATTCGACCAGCACCCAACAGCTTCCTTGACTATAAATTTTCCTTTATGTCGAATCGTTGTTTTGAGCCTGCTTCCTCTTTCCGGCACCTTTCTTTTTGATTTGAACACTTGCTATTCTGCCTTTGTTGCTGACTCTTGGCCTGCAACCATGGTGACAGCAAACGAAATGACAAAGAAGATAACGGTTGCTCACTATCGATTCGGTGACCTGGAGTTGTCAACTGAGGTGAAAGTCTCCGGGAAAATTGTTCGCGCAGTTTTTTCTTGTACCGAATCAGGCGCTCGTTCGTCTGTCCTGACCGAATTCTCGCTGGATTTTTGTTCATCGGTTTGCTTTTCTTCATTTCGCCGACATACTGAAAATCTAGATGCCTATTCCTTCTTTAACTTCATCTGTTGGGTAATGCCCTGTAGTTGCTCTCAATTCGGTGCTCTACACTGGTTTCCTTGTGAAGTCCACACTCCTTCATGTAAGCACTTAACGTTACAGGGGGACGCAAGAGGCAATGGTGCTTCCTGCTCTGTTCGCCTAAATACTTGAAGCTTTTATCAGCCGCTTTTGCTATCCTGAGGGCTGGTGACATACAAAGTATTGTTCCTTCCCTACTGAAAAAAATGTAAGGGGCAATAACCTCATAGTTTCTCACACAATCTCACTCAAATCACATAAGAAATCACGTACAAGTCGCATATAATTGCATAAGTTCTCATAGTTTCTTGTACATTATCATAAATTATGTAGGATATTTTATGATAATGTTGTGCACCGTATGAGACTCTACGCGATTAAATGAGATTTTATGAGGTTATTGCCCCTTACAACTTTTGGTTTTTCAGTAGGGTTGTGCATCAGAATCAGGTGGCTGAAAACTGAGTACAGTAAAAATGAGATCCTTCGTATGCAAGTTTGAAAAGTCCTTGGTTCCCAGCCATGTCACAGATGCCCTAACAATTACCTATAACTGACCTTGCAAAATACCGCCCTCGATTTGTGGGTGCTACCATGTACGTTACTCTCGCACATATGACTTAGCCTGTTTAAAGCTTATATTGCCCTTAGTGCTCGATGGAAACGAGGGCATGAGCCGCATGATGAGCAAAGTTTGCGCGATCATGTTCAAACATTGCTATTTACGAATATCGTTAGTCCCCTCTAAGCCAAATCAACACATTTTTTCATAACTGGGTCCGTCACTGTTACGTCTTTTGCTTTACAGGAACAATAGGAACGCTCCTGAATCTTGTTTAATGAAGCGTGCAATATGTTTCTGTCGATAAGCACAATATGCACGGGCTTGAATATTTTACTTATTTTCAACAAAGCAAGGCCATATGCGAATATTCTGATGAGCAAGTGAATGATTTAAAGCTGTAGCGAGAGAGTGATCGTTTTTGCAAGAAAACAGTGCGTATAAACAATGCACCAATAAAATTTGGCGATGGCTCTTATGTTTCTTGGGACCTACAGCCGTTGTCTTAAATTCATTCAGCCACATAATGCACAAGGTTTTTTATAATACGCATAAAATTCACGTGCAGAATTTTAAGGTCCTGTACTAATTTACACGTGTGAAATAGAGCGAACGTTTAAGACATGGTTTGGCGTTACCAACCAGGTATTGCCTCCTTTTCCAAGTATACCGATGTGCAAGTTACGACGGCTGATGATGCACCAAACAAAACTAACCGTACAGAAGTGGTAATTTGCTTGCATTGAACCTTCCGCGAATGCCTTCAACCTATGAAGTATTTTGCGAGAAAATGGAACCACTCTATTTAACCAACGCGAAATGAGGACGACAGAGACTACGCTTCTTCGATGATCGCGCTTGTTGCAGCGGTACAAGGAATATATAGCGACATAAATTGGCCAGCACCGTATGCGCTGTTATTGCCTCCTTTCGATCGAGAGATCACAGAACGGATCAGCGAACACCTACTTTTTTGTTTCGGCTAAGGTAAAATGCCCTTCTCTTTTTTTCTTGATGTACCGTTTTGGCTGCCGCGAAGAAACAAGCAAGCCGTTTCGAAACCGGCGCTTGAAGACAGATGCAATGCCGGAAGTATAAGCCACTATCGTGTGTCACGGCAGGGATCTCATGCCCAAGCTTTGCTACGCTTGCAGCGGCCTTGTGCTCTTTCGACTTGGTCGGTGGCCTTCAGATGAAGAGGTGTCGTTTAAGAGCAGTGTAACCTATTTGTGATAAAGATAAAGCGAACACACAAGACATGGGAAACAGAAGACGATGCAGTGCAAAATTGTTCTACGAATGCGAATCGGATACTAATATTATTATTCGCTGCTTTTGCGAATTGTCTTGCAAAACGGGCGCTTGTGTACAACGTAACAGTGAAGCGCCCTCAGCGGCGCTACTAAACGCTGCTAACTAAACTCTCAGGGTAAGTGACTGTAGTGCTAACTTGAGGGCTGAGTTGATAAACGACGGAAAAGTTATCTCCGGGAAGGAGCCGCAATACGCATGCAGTGTAACTCTATGGGTCAACGGATACGTAAGAAAAAAACAAGTTGTCATTTCTTGTTGGTGACGAAGGAAATACCCTACAGCCAATCTTCATAATATTAGTCGGTGACTACTACACACGAACTATGATATCCTAGACAGGGTATCAAGGTAGGATAACTTTGGTAACCGTTGCCGCGTCGTCCAGTGTTAGAAGCCGTGCATGAACGTGACGAATTCTGGCTCGCTAATGAACCTCGTCAGCGCAATGAGCTCCCCTTTTGGGCGCTGGTTGGTATGCAGCGACTATATGAGCCCTGCTTCTCATAAGGTGTCCAAGAAAAATGATACGGCATGCCCTATTCAAATCTCCAATCGATTATTAGAAAAGTTCTGAACATATTCGGTGCTAGGAAAGTAATATCCATTCTGTACCATTTGCGTCGGTCGAATAAACAAATACGAGTATTCCGCAGCGGCGGCCGTGTTTTGGTGGAAGCCCATAGCGAGGTTTCCGTCATACCATACCATACCATACCATACCATACCATACCATACCATACCATACCATACCATACCATACCGTACCATACCATACCATACCATACCATACCATACCGTACCGTACCGTACCGTACCGTACCGTACCGTACCGTACCATACCATACCATACCATACCATACCATACCATACCATACCATACCATACCATACAGTATCGAATTTCAAAAATTTTGATTTCTCGCACACCCGTAGTAAATTCTGTTCTGAACGTTATGATTAAGCTTTACTCACTATGGGAGTTAGTATTGTATGGCACTTTACAGTTTGACAGCTAAAGTAGGGTATATCATGACTTCATATGCTAAAGTATGGTATTGCATGGCACAGCCTGGTCGAGCATGGTACAATTTTTTCTGGGACGGCATGGTATATCATGGTATGTAATGATGTTGTATGGCATGGCAGGTCTCAGTACGGTACGGTACATTTTCAATAGTATGTATATGGTATGACATGGTATAGTATGGTTTGGTATGGTATGGCATGGTGTGGTACAGTCTGGGATAGTATGATACGCTACGGTCCCGTAGCTGCATACCAGACGGCCACTGACGCACGACTCACTTCTGAACTCGGCCGCAACTCGGCGCCCGAGTTCCGGCGTACGCACAGAAGCGGATGGTCGAATGTGTACGCCCAGCGGACAGCCGCCGTACGTCCGCCCCTGAATTCGCTTTTAAAGATCTTCAATATAGTTTGTAGTGATCGCGGTCGTCTGAACTGCGTATTAATCAGTAGTGCCGTCGAATTTTCATTATATGAAGCCAGAGCGAATCGATGCGATAGAAAGCTTTTCATTAAACATTTTTTTTTACTTTGCGCGCGTTTCGTCGTTGAATTT
Organism: Amblyomma maculatum; assembly: GCA_023969395.1. Classification (NCBI taxonomy): domain Eukaryota; kingdom Metazoa; phylum Arthropoda; class Arachnida; order Ixodida; family Ixodidae; genus Amblyomma; species Amblyomma maculatum. Next base: position 11,680 of record JAJIZL010089973.1, read on the forward strand.
TTCTTTCAAACTTTTTTACAAAACGTTCAATGACCACAAAACCTTTTTCTAATCATAATATTTCGGTAAAACTTTATCGTAGGCTGCGTAAACGCAGCAGTCAGCAAGCTCAAAAAGAACGAAACAGAACCTACCCTTAAAAAATCTGAAATGAGCCAATCCAATCCACCCGACAAGTTTTGTCATGAAGGCTGCCTTCAAGCTTCTGCGTTTTATGCGCAGTTACAAATACCTACAGCTGTTATGCATTGTTTTTGCTGTCGCTTGGTGCGGTTGGCACACTTTGTTCACACTTTGTTCAGCATGTGGTGATCATCCCATTTTTCACTAATTAGGAATGCCCCGAATTGGAACTTAGCAAGGGCTTCACCGATCTCGGGTTGTATTCCCAACAAACATAATCTTCACCGAATTGAATCAATAAATCTAAATTATGTAACCGATCGTCAACTGGTTCTTCTACAGCAAATTCCAGCCCGGATCCACACTCAGTAAAAACATCCATAATGTCGATCATTCATTTATTGAATCCTTCACGGTCTGTAAATACTAAAAAGTCTTTCACATACCTGAAGGTGGAATGATGTAGGCCCTCCAAGTTATCCTTCAGGTGTCTGTCCACGTACATTAAGAAGATGTCATTCAAAACCAGTGCAACACTCGACCCCATGCATACTCCGGCCTTCTGCGTATACAGCTTCTCCTTCCAGCCTATGAAGGTGGACTCCAGGTAGAACCTCAAAAGTTCACCGAAACTTCCAACACTTACACCTGAGGCGTCAATGAAGTCACATTCATTATTGTCTTCAGTAATGTACATTTGAACACGCTTAAGGAGGCAGTCATGGCGGAGGCTATACTACAAATCCTTGACATCAGTGCTGAAGCCAACACATTTTCTTAGGTTGTGTTCTTTGAGGAATTCAACAAGGGGCTTCAGAGCTAGGTATCCTTAGGGGGTCTGATAAAGTCAACTAGGAAAGGTGTTTCTGCAAATATTTGGAGACCAGGTGCTGCCAAGTGCTTTTCTCAGATACGATGGCTCTGAACGAAACATCTCGTTTATGGGTTTTTGCCGAGAAGAATACTTCCAAATGTAATTGCTTGCATTGTTTCACCTTTTCACGTATCCGTTCAACCCAAGATCACCTAGTAGAGCCATAGCCCTCTCTTTTACCATGGTCGCTTTCATAGGAAACCTTTTGAAATTATTCTCAACAGCAGCCTCCGCGTTTTCTTGAAACTGATTCTCACAAAAAATAGTAAAATACCCTTCTTTATCTGACATTATAACTCTGAGGTCTCTCGAGGCCATCTTTTTGGCTATATAGTTTGGGATGATCACCCCATGCTTATTAAATGCGTTGAAGAAATCTTGCTACCACGGCATGGGCAAGAGTTTTGAAAGACAAGCGACAAGAATTGCAAAGTCCGGTTATCGGGAGTCGATTATTAATGAGGCCAGTTGCCGGGTACTGAAGAGCCTTAAAGGAACGCACGGACTGAAATCCCTGCCCAGCATGGGTGAGAAGAAGAGGAAGGTTGCGGTGGTACCGTATGTGCACAGAATTTCACATGGCCTCAAAAATGTAGGTAAGAGGTATGGTGTTGACGTCGCATTGACCGCCCCTCTCAAGATGAAGAGGATTTGCCCGACTATTCAAAGGGAAAGAGAATCGAAGAAGCAAGAATGTGGGGTGAAACATAGATACCCATTTGTTGGATGCTAAACAGGTGTTGTGTACAGGCTTCCACTCTCTTGTGGAGCCTGTTATATAGGATAAACAGGACGATGTATTAATAAGATTACAGGAACACCGGAACAACTTGGAAAGTGGAAAGGACAAAACGTTTTTGGTATCACATTGCCATTCATGTGAAACAATGAAGAAGGAGAAGAAGTGCACTCCTAAGTTTGACCAGGTTAGGATTTTGTATCGCCACAAAGATGACGAGAGAGTGTAATCATATTTTATTTCAACGGACAATAAGTGTGTCAGCAAGACTTCTCTTGCTCTTTCAAGCAAAAAGGCGTCTTTTTTGAATTACTCTTTATGCAGCAGGTGAACTCAGGGGTTGTTTCACGTGATTGTTTCGTTTTCTTCATGTTTGTGTTTATCTGCGCCTTGGAGTAAAGGACTTAGGCATAGTTGTGAGTCAGCGCTTGTACTGTGGCTTTTTTTTTATCTTGTCCTTTGTTTTTGTGTTCGCGCTGTTTAAATTAATAATGAATTAGTACCAACTCGCCCATCAAAGTATCTTGATAAAGGTCAATGTTAATGTAAGCATTATGGCGGCTGGAATCTTAAAAAAAAGTACATGAAGGAAACGCCCTGGGGAACGTCTTATTCAAAGAAGGTTTTCAAGAATTTGTTTAGGTTCAGAAGTGTTCATTGCACTTCAGCTCATTTCGTCAGAGAAAGAACTAAATGAAAGCTTAAACTGCCGTATTGTTTCAAGTGACTGCTTTACCGAAATGTTTTGAGCGGTTAATCCAGTGTTAGGTTTGCGCTATGTTCACTGAGTAAGAACGCTTTATGGCGGAGAATACTAATCATAAATATTAGCATGAATGATATATTTCAAAAAAGAATATGCTCAGAGTTTGTCATATGAAGAAACTCCGCTTTAC
>JAJIZL010089999.1:0-11819 GCA_023969395.1 Amblyomma maculatum
AAAAAAAAAAAAAAAAAAAAAGCACAGAAATCGACTTAAAAGATTAAAAAGCACTGCAGAATCTGCATTGGAGTAATGCGGAAGCACGGATTCTGCTGTTGGTTGCTTCTGGTTGCTTCTAGTTGAATTAATTCACTTCTTGTTTACCCATTTTAGTCTTCAGTGCTTTCAAATTGCGCGCCAATTCCTTCCTATGTTCGTTTTCGGCTCTACTTCCGGTTGCGTGAAGTCACATCCTCTACGTCACATTAATTCACTTCTTGTTTACCCATTTTAGTCTTTGGTATAACTTTCAAATTGCGCGCCAATCTCTTCCTATGCCCTTTTTCGGCTCTACTTCCGATTGCGTGACGTCACATCCTTGACGGCACCTTAATTGACTGATTTAATTGATTATTTTAGTATTTGGATAGATTCAAATGTGGCGCCAAGCCATTGTCTAATGAGAACATTTTCGCCTTTACTTTTACATTTTTTGCCTCTAATTAATTACCTAATTAACTTATTGGCCTAATTATTTTTGGACACAACATTTCACCCCCTATCGATTGACACCACTCATTAACCTCTGCGGACACGATTTTGCGGACACGTTCTGCGGACACGGTCTGCGGACAGAAATCTGTGAATATAGCGAAGTAATGCTTTCGCATTAAAATGTTTTTGTGAGGTTTCAAGCGAGATTAACACTGATAAACAATCTGCAAGAATGATAACTTGTGATACATGGCCATGGCATTATATTGTGTACAGAGCAAATCCAAGAGCTAAGAATTCCGCAAATAATGTAGGAATATATTCTGCAGTGCGGACGGAATGGCTCCATGACAAATCTTGCGAAGAACTGCAGCTTTTTTAGTGGCTAACTGATGCGTAGATAACAGTGTGATGGGGGTATTTTCTTAAGTGATCAGAAAGAAGACCGTTTAACATGTTTGCAGGCATATATTTCGCGTGAGAGAAGAAAATGTTGTCATAGTGGAAGTCTACTGCGGCCTGCGTGTCGTCAAGAAAAATAATAAAGTGTCGCGACGCACCCCAAATTTTTATTGCTATTCGAATCAGCCACCCAAGAGAGCTCTCTTCTTTAACCACATTGTTTTTAATGGAGTCTCCAATCCAATGTTGGGTCATATGCAGCACCTAAATATTTAACCGAATCCACCTGCGGAATCTAGAGCGATGAACTAAATAAATGTGCAAGGGTGTACATATGCGGGGAAATACAAGCCCATTGCATTTATTGACATAAATTGATACGTTTCAAAAACCAGACTTCAATCTCAGCCAAATATACTTGCAGCCTGAGTGTGGTATAGGGCACGAATATCCACAGCCGAGGCGAAAAAAACAACTATGTCTTCTGCATAAACAAAAACTGTTACGTTTGGACGGATGGGGATGTTATTTACGAAATGTTAAAAAGCTGCGGTTAAAGAACTGATACTTGTGGCACACATCTTGATTGATGATACGGATTAGAATAGAGGGTCTCATGTGTACAGTAAAAAAGCCTAATTTTGGAAACCCACATATCCATTCCATAGCCTCTAACTGAACAAGCTTATTAAGCAGGATCGTATGTTCTACGTTGTCGTATACTCAGGTCTGGTGACACATCAAGTGTCACCAGAGCTGAGACTTCCCTCCTGCTTAGCGACAGACGGATTCGGCTCTCTAGATTTATGTGCCCGGGCCATATGAAGCAACCGCGTCGAAAGCCAATCTGTGCTAACCTGAGAGAGTTAAAGGGACACTAAAGACACCCAAATATGCTGTAAAAATATAATAAGCGGCATTTTGTTGACACCGTAGCCGAACAAAAAATCGAATTATTGCCGAGATATTGAGATAAGAAGTTGAGGTTTTTTTTTTTTTTTTTTTTTTTGTTCCCGCCGGTCGAATTCAAACTGTTTTCTCCTACTACGTAGTAGGGTAGGATGACGCACATTATAACGCAAGAGGAGACTCCGTGATTGCTGGCGCGCGGGAAGCGGAGAATACTTCACAGGTGCGTGATTCGATACGCACTTAGGGTAGGCGCATCTGCTGCTCCGAGAGAGAGAGAGAGCAGAACTTTTTATTTATTCCAGCGGATGAAGAGGCTCCGGCCCTCCGTCGCTTGGGATGGATGGCGGGTGCCCCGCCTCAGACGCAGGCCGGCAGACGTTGTTGGCCGGCGGCGTCCCACAGGCCAGTTGGATGGCGGCTAGCTGGAGCCCAGGGTCCGAGCAGCGCAGCATGGTCTCCCAGAGTTGCGGCGTCAGATTTAGACCCCTCCCGGGAGAAAAGGGGCAGTCCCAGAGGATGTGTTCGAGGGTCCCTCTCGAGTCACAGTTTGCACAGAATTCAGATCTTTCTCCTGGGAGCATATGGCTCACCAGGAGCGGGTGCGGAAATGTCCCAGTCTGAAGGCGACGCCAGGCGACGGCCTGCCTGAAATTTAGGGTAGGGGCTGGCGCAGCAGCCACCCGTCTACTGAGTCTATAATGCTGCAGAATTTCTGTGTATTTCAGGCGCCGCGGGCCCAAAACGAAATTATCCGAGCACGCACGAAGTGTCTGAGCCGGAACATAACCGAAACTGAAGTGGACGCCGCCAAGTGTATTTATATTTGCCTTGCAGCATTTACGTTGTCTTTTCGCCGTCGTTACCGTGTGATAAGAGCATGTCATCATATTCGAGACAAAACCTACTGCCGCATTCAAACGGGCTACGTAATTCGCATTTGTCAGACTCCGTGATCCTTTGCGAGTCACGTGATTTGTAGTTGCGAGTCTCGGCCGTTTCAGGTGTGGCCGCGATACCTGTATTCATGTTCTGCCTCTTTACTACCTTATAACAGCTCTGTTTTCAGTAAGAGTGGCTTTTTTGTAACCCAGAATTGGCATTCTATTGATGCAAGCCCACTTCATTGTCTCTTTAGTGTCCCTTTAACCTCATGAACATGGTTCTTTAGACGACTGTTAATTTGGCAAAATGTGAAGTTAATAAATTGGCCGAATATTGCTATATGGACGAGGAAGAAGCGGGCAGTGGCGCGGGCAGTAATGCTCGCGCTAGGCCCGCTGCGACTCATTAAATCACCTCTCAGTCATCGACCATCTTCTCTCTCTGTTCTCTGTGTTCATCAGCTTGCCGCCCTGTAACAATATTATCTAAAACGTATCCCTTCCCTGCATCTTTCAACAACAAAATAATTTTCGCCATCTTCCAAATGCGTGGAATCCAAGCATTTGCCAACAAAGAGCTCACAATATCTAAAAGGTCACTTGTAAAATATTGGTCTAAAATTTTAATAATTCCAACAGTGACACCATCACGTCCTGGAGCTGAACATTGCATCTTTGTCAGGATTGATAGCAGCTGTGGCGAAGTAACCTCGGCAAAAGTCTGAGCACTGAGCAGGTTGAGAGCGCACACAAAGGGACCTCTCTCTGTTTCTGGAAACGCAATGTCAGTCCCTGAGCAATGCACTTCAGTGGTTGCTTTGTATTTTGTGCCGAAAGCACTATTGAATAAGTGAGGTTGGCGACTGGAGAAATCTTGTTATGCTTCTGATTACATGGACTAGAGAGATGTGTGTTTAAATTTTGTTTATACTCCTCATTTGCTTTTGCTATTATTCTTTTGAAAGACGCAGAGAAGAATTTATAATTTAACCAATTAGCTGGACTCTGGTTGCAAGATAGGCTCTTCCAGGTAGCCTTTCTACGACGATATATGCTTTCTCGCATTCTTGTGTCCACCAGGGTGACGGCTGTTTGGTAGAGGCTGCCGCGCGTACAATAAATACCAATTGCTTTACTGCATTTTGCAGAAAGGAAACTGTCCGCTGAGCTCTGTCGGACCGGCTTGTACTATTATTTATTTTTTATTATTTATTTATTTCATGCAAGAGAAGCGGATATTAAACTTTTAAGGTAATGTGGTTGACAAATTTGTGGGTTGCACCAATATTTCTGAGTGGAGATAGAAGCATTTTGAAGATTATCGGAAAAATTATCACAAGATGTGCCAGAATACCCTGTAGACTAATTAGTTACCACTAGCCCACCCATTGATAAGGTCAATGACTGAGCTGGAAACTCCTCGCATAAATGTAACAGCTCCGGTACTGCAGCAGCGCACAGCATTTGTAGACATCCACGGCCAGAGAAGCTGGTCGCACGCAGGAATCGCGAATTTAAATCTCCTGAAATTACAGCACTGCAAGCTCCGGCCAATAGCCCATCTAAACAGTCTGTCCTGAGTATACGTCTAAAGGGAAAGAGATATCAGCTATCGTGGCACACCGTGGAAGCGAAATACTGATCTCTAGAAGGTCACAGTCAGAACGAGCTATAATGACATAAAGTTTTGGATATCATTGTTAACAATCCGCCACCACTGCCAGTACTGCCATCGGCTCTGAGGATCCTGAAATTCATCCGAGCAAATTATTTATAGGGAGATTGCCTCGTTCCTTGTAAAAGTACGATATGGGGGTTATGTTTGCGAGGAAGCAATCCTAAATCAGGAAGGAAAGACAGAACGGAGCGATATTGCCATTGTGAAATTTCAATACCTGTTATGATTACTAATCAAATAAAGAGGCAGTAAGAGCCTCTTTAGGGATATCAATGTGAGGGAGAACTTTTAGTGATCATGTTTTAGCTTTTCCTAAAGGAAGACTAGACCTTGACGGTGACGAAGCACTTCGTCGTCTCTATCAACTTCTATCTGTGCGCGAAACTTTCGTACTTCTATTCGGTTTAAGCACAATAAAATCCTACCTCTTTTTGCTATAATAATAATTTAATGCTTGAGAACTAAAACTTTCAATATGATGCATACAGCAAACGTACGTTATAATGTGTCACTCTCTCGGTTAAGCCAGCTTAGCCAGCCAACAAGAAATACCATGCCAAAATAACGGCTTGAGGGGCTAGTTGGTGCTGCATCGTATTCAGATATGTGGCGCAACAAACACAAACACAAGAGAAGATACACAACACACGCGCGTGTGTTGTGTATCTTCTCTTGTGTTTGTGTTTGTTGCGCCACATATCTGAATAGGATAAAATACAATGCTCTTCGACTTCACTCCCTGCTATAGCTGCTCCATTTAGCTCAAATTTTCACGTCCTTCATAATATTACTTACTTTTTAGATTGAGCTGTAGAATCGAATAAAAATGTTTAGTGTGCAATTTTTTTATTCATGCTCAAAACTTTTAAATATGTTCTTCTCTCAAGAGAAGAATGAAGGCTGTTTGCGTTTCACCTTTGGCATCCCATGTGCACCTGCTTTTATTAAATGTGGATGGATAGTCGAAGTTTGGCCGCTTTCACTAGATAATGCGTTCGTTATTTGCGGAGTAAAACAGTCTGGCAATTTCTAGTGATAGTGTACTCATTCTTCGTATGCATGCCATAACGAGCTGATGATTTCTCTACCTCAGCTCAAGGTCATCTCGACTACGTTTAGCGATGTTTAGTCTGCCGAGCTCGTAGGATGATTTCTGAATCCTTGAGAAAACGACGACTGGCGTCTTTATTCTCGAGGGCACGCGCGAACTCACAAAAACGCGAGAGGAAGAAGAAGAATAAAGGCGTTCTCCCTCGTAGGCGTTTGCATCGCAAGTCAGCATGACACGGCCCGAAAAGTACGCCACGAGCATAAGCCGAAGGGTAAATATACTTTCTTCTTGCTTGCTTGGGGTTTCAGCGCACGTGCAAAAACGTTTTCTGTATAAGTACACAACTGTTTCGAGGAGTGGCCACCTTCAGGAAGCACTTGGCTGCAAGTGCCTGTTTTCTGCCAAGTGCATATGAAAGGCAACGGGGCGTGGTTTCTCTTCAACTCGCTTAAACAGGGATGTGTGATTGCTGAAATGATGTGCTTGGTACGCACCCCCATTTGTGCGCAAAATTAACGCAACAGTGTGAAGTACAATGCGGTAACACAAAAATTGTTAGCCGAGGTTAAGTTAAACCGATTAAAGTACGGTTTGGCATGGTTTAGCGCGGTTTTGGTTGGCGGTTTAGGATTGAGAAAATGCTGAACGTCATTCCGCACGGCATACAACTTGAGGGACATGACTAATAGATGGATGCTAAAGCAAAACGTTACGACACGTTCCTGAACGCTGCACAAAGAACGGTTATGTCACAACATGGACGTCTGCTATTGGGGTACCGCGCGAGAAAATTGCGCGCAAGCGACATGGGAAGGGGCCCTGCAATAGAGGTTACCTGCTGTGCGTGCCGTCTCGCTAGCCGCTTCGGCGGTTATGTACTGGTTGGCGTCACAGTTGCTATGGCAACCGGCGAGGCAAAATGCAACGCCTTTTCTCGGCTCTGACGATCGTATGAGTGCTTTCCCACTGAAACTCGGCGCTGCAGTTGTGAGACATCAGAGAATGAGAGCTGGATTAATTCAGTGAAAAACAAGATTAAACAGATTTTGGAACTGCGTTGAAGATAGAAAAGGCAAATCAGTAGGAAGTGTACATGTTAGTTTCAGAGGCGGCACCTTGTTGTTTGCAACAATTAAAATCAGGATGTCTTAGCACTCAATCCTGCAAAAGGAAAATCGGCCGAGATAAAGGCGCAAGTGTGATGTGCGATGAATATGTAGAGATAGTTGAGTACATTTTGCCACAATGTAGAGGTGTCCCCCCCCCCCCCCCCCCTCTTCCAGGTTTTGACATAAGCGCGGTCACTGTCACCGAAGATTTAGGCTTTAGGGGTAATGAAGATAACCAGAGTGCAACCGCGGCAGACGTTAAGTAACAGTTGTAGCGCAGGTAGCACCGAAGCATTAGAAAACGCTGCTTTGTGCTAGTTCGCTGTTTTTAAAAATGCGACAACGCTGAATTCTTGTTTCACCAAATCCCGCTGCTGTGAGAGACTAAATGTCCCAATTGGTCAAGATAGTGTTGACGGCGTAGTGGTCACATGACCACGAAAGACCACTCACAGAGTACCCCTACAGAAGTCAAATCCAAAAATGGCCCCATTGCCCCCCAAAAACAACCGCAGTTCATGCAAACGCGGATCTCGGATGATGTTCTGACCAGTAGAGTAATGCAACTGACGCACACAAATGAAATAAAATTGATGAATCGAATGCTATCGCATTTTCCCAATTTCCTCTCAATTTTTCCCAACCCACTTTTCCCCACTGGGTGATATTTTTTGCTCTTCACAAATTGTTATTTTGAAAACACAGAGCGATAATTTGGCGCGGTCTCTGCAGGTTAGCTTACCATAAGGCAGATATTATGACCGTGAAATAGCATAATATTTAGACGAATAGTTAAATTTATGTACACACGAATTGTTAAAGGGGCCTGACCCCCATCAAACTGTGTTTCCCCTGCTTTTAGTCCGCTCTCTTGACCTGGTACGACGTCGTATAAAAATGAACTAAAAATTCAACTAATGAAATTTTATGTTTATTAGGCAATATCATTCAATTTTATAAATTTGAAAGCGGTTGATATGAAAGGTGAGCCCAGTTTTTTAATTTTCCTAATCGGTATGTAGTACAACAAAAATGCTCATTGGAAGCCCGTAATGTTTTCCGAGATTAAATATCTGAAATAGCTCCTGTGCGCGTGATATAATCGAGATAATTATGCTATAACCCCTTGTGCACCAACAAATACACAAACGCGTCTGTATATGATGCATAATTTCGCCATTTAGTACGCAATATGTAATACGAAAAAGTCAACCAAACGAGTTTTCTGCATTTCTTTTTTTTTTTTTACATTCGATATTTCTAACCACACTGCAGACTCCGCAACTTGATAAACTGCGCTCTAAATATAAGCATTGCACCTAAAATAAAAATGAAACCGGCTATGAGCAATTCACTTATCGTCTAAATCACTACGTTTTATCACGTGTATGATGTTCGCTTTGCTATATACAAGCCGCCTTCACTGGCCGGATAGACGTATCTTTTGTAGCTTGAAAAATATAATTCTTTAAATGTTAAACGCATACACTCACACTCATGTATGCAACTTTCGCTATAATGATAATGTAACACTGTAAAAACAGACCCGGCAATTCGATCCGACCCAGTTTCACTCAATACAAGCATCGGACAACGAATGCGACATACACAAGAATACAGCAAAACGGACACATGCAACTCGAGCATTCACCTTCGCATGGACGCATTTATGCATGTATAACTTTATTAAGATGCCGGTAAACGACGGTTTAAAGCGTCGTGACGCTGGCCAAGCGTCGACCCACCACACCACCACACAACAACAAGGAAAAGAAGTCGTTATCAAGAATCTGGAAGCCAAGTATCGCCACACGCGCCAACGGAAACCTACCCGCCATCCGCGGGGCTGCCCTACGCGTGGCTCGACCGAGATAGAGAGATTTAGCTTACCGGAGACGTATGACGTTTGCCAGAGACGTAGAGACGTAGACGTACCGGACGCCTACTGCGCATGCGTGAAAACAGCCGATACGTGCAGGCGCTGGAGACGTACTCCGGAGCACGGCCGGTCTCGAGGGAGAGCGCGTTTCTCTCTGCGCTCTCTCCCTCGGGACCGGCCGTGTCCGGAGACGTATGCCGCGTGACTTCCAGCTTGCCGTAATCTCGCGAGATCTCACGAGATTTCAGCAGCCATGGAGCCAAGCCGCCAAGCCAAGCGCCGATGGGGTGGTGCTACGAGTGCTTGTAGAGTGCTGCTGTGCGCAACGGGCCACATAGTTCTCCCGTTTTCACATAGTTTTCCCAAGCATCCCGAAGGTAAAAAAAGAAGGAATGGCGTCATCAAATGCTGCAATACCCTTGCCCGTGCCAAGAAAACATGCGCAAGCGTTTCAGTGCGGCGGACGACCACCAAGTAGCTCGAGATCGCCACCATCCTGTACATACACTGTACAGCGCAGGGAGAGGGCGCCGTCGAAAGAAGTTGCAACGATTTCTAGGGATCCGCCGACGGTGAACGAGCGCTCGCTCCGCTGCGCAATGAAGGCGTTCGCAAAGGCCATTGCAAGCCATCCAGCGTCAGAAAAAAAAAAATGATTCTGATAAGTCACTACCCACTACCTTCTCTGTTCAGACGATCGGACTGGACAGTGGACTGTCCGAGCGGAACAATTAGTTATCATATGTGACGAAAACGGCACTTTCGAGTAGCTCGGAATGGCAGTGACTCGGCGCCTGCCGATCGCGTGCGCTCCGAGTAGGAGTGGTGGTGGATGATGCTTTCCCACGATACATACGGGCAGCGCTACAGAGGTACGGGTAGCGCTGCACGAGCGCAACACCCGCTCAGCAGCCGGCCCCGATCTTATCACCAACAAGATGTTACGTAACCTCGACTATGCATCGATCGAGGCCTTAACCCGCTACTACAACGAATGTTGGCGTTGAGGCAAGCTCCCCCGACAGTGGAAAACGGCAAGAACAATCCTAATCCCGAAACCGGGCAAGCCATCGGACATCGGCAACTTGCGTCCCATCTCGCTCACGTCCTGCGTGAGCAAGGTGCTGGAGCACGTGGTTGCCAACCGGTGGCAGGAGTACCTGGAGAAGGAAGGCTATATCCGTATACGATGATCGGCTTCCGGCGCAGACTCTGCACACAGGACGCCATCATACAACTCAAACAAGAAATAATCGACAACAAGACACAAGACAGCAAGGCAATTCTGGGGCTTGATTTACAAAGCGCATTCGACAAAGTCAAACACTCAGCCATATTAGCACAAGTATCAAGACTCAACATGGGGGTAGCGAGCGACAATTACATTCAAGACTTCTTGACCAACCGCACGGTGGAACTGCACGCCGGAGCCGAATACAAGCTCGGCAGCACGGGTACCCCGCAAGGCTCAGTCATCTCGCCGTTGCTCTTCAACCCCGTCATGGTCGGGGTAGCGAGGGCAGGGGACCGGCTTCCGGCTTACGACCTACGCCGACGACATTACCCTGTGGGCGGCAGGTGGCACTGACGCAAGCATTGAGCAGCAGCTCCAAGAGGCTGTTACTGCCATCGAGCAACACCTTGACGGCACAGGCCTAGTGTGCTCGCCCGCCAAATCCGAGCTGTTTGTCCTCACATCATTACGAACGGGACGGAAACAAGCTCCCAATAAAGATCGTGACTGCATCGGGGCAGCACATCCGCGAAGTTCCCAAGATCAGGGTCCTGGGCCTGCTGCTAAACAAGAACGGCCGCAACGACGAGACCATTAACAAGATTACCACCAAGGCAATGGACGCTGTCTGCCTCATACACCGAGTCTCGACACAACGGGCAGGCAGGCGTGAAGACAGCCTTCTGCGCCTCGTCCAGTCGTTCGTGATCAGTCGCATCGCCTACGTTGCGGCCTACCTCAACTTGCAGGGCACTGACAGGACAAAGATAAACACGCTGATCAGGCGGGTTTACAAGACGGCGCTGGGATTAATGGGAACGACGAGTACGGCTCAGCCCCCGCAGCTCCGCCCCCCCCCCCCCCCCCATAACACTTTAGAAGAAATAGCTGAGGCGCAGCTCACTGCGCAAATGGAGCGCCTCTCTACCACCAGGACAGGTCGCAGTATACTGACGTCCCTGGGTTACAATCCCCGTACTCCCAGTCGGCAATCGTGCAAGATCAGCGATGAGGCGCGGGCCCACATCAACGTGGACCCCATCCCGAAGAACATGCACCCCGAGTACAACCAAGAACGGCGGCAGGCGCGGGCCAAAGTCCTCGTCGAACAACACGCCCAGGACCCGCGCACGCCCGGTACGTGGACGCAGCGGAATACAAGCGAGAAGGATTCGTGGCAGTGGCAGTTGCGGCGGCTACCGGCATCAAGACAACGGCAGCAAGCGTGCGGTGCGCGAATGCCACAGACGCCGAGGAGATTGCCATCGCTCTGGCGATCTCGGAGACCGAGTGTCGCACCGTGCTCAGCGACTCGAGGAACGCTGTGCGCAACTTTGCCAAGGGGCTAGTGGGCGCGCCGGCGGCCGCCATCATGAGTAAGCTCCAGCTCCAAGACCGCGGCAACACTATCCGCATCAAGTGGTTCCCGGCGCACGCGGGAGATTGTGCATCCTCACCGAATCACAACGAGACAGCCTATTCGGCGGCGCGAGCGCTTACCTTCCGCGCCCCCGAGAGTGACCGTTCCAAGTGGTGGTTCGAAACAAAGGACCGAATGACCAGCTACGAAGAAGTGACTAAGTGTTACCGCCTAGCTCGACGGACAATGCCGCCCCCTCACCCGGCACTTTGTCGGGAGGAGGCGGTCATCCTAGGGCAAATACAAACCGGGTCACTCCTCGCCCCGGCAGTGCTACACTTCCTCCACCCAAACATCTACACGAGTGATATGTGCAGTGTATGTCAAGTGGGTGCGGCGGACCAATGGCACATCATGTGGGACTGTGCCAGGTTCCCGACCGAAGCTGCATCCAAGACATACCTGCCGGAACTTCAAAGTGCTGTGCAAAGTACAGTCAAGGGCATTCAACTATGGTCCCAGCAGGCCCGGGTTGCGCTCGAAAAGCATGAAGGAAAGAAACCAACAGTCGGCGAGGCCAAGGAAAAGCGTAGGGGATGTTACTTTATGTCCTTTTTTTTTATTGTTTACTTGAATAATCACAGAAATTAGTAATGTAATCTTATTAGGGGAAAGGTAACTAAACACAAAGTAGCAGAAAAAACAACGTGCCGATGGTGGGAACCGAACCCACGACCTCCGAATATCGTGTCCGGTGCTCTTCCAACTGAGCTACATCGGCCGCTGTCCCCCCTGCTACTTGCTTGGGTATTTATGTTATCTGTATACGAACCTTG
>JAJIZL010090000.1:0-11181 GCA_023969395.1 Amblyomma maculatum
GTTCAGTTTAAGCCCAAACTTCTCACTCTCTTCTTGCACGCGCATCAAAAGTCTCTTGAGTTCCACTTTACTTTCTGCCATTAAAGTGGTATCATCCGCATATCTAAGGTTGTTGATACGTTTTCCAGCAATCTTCACTCCAGCTGAAGACTCGTCCAGACCGACCTTCCTCATGATGCACTCTGCATATAGGTTAAATAGGCAGGGCGATAGTATGCAGCCTTGCCTCACTCCTTTCTCGATCGGAAACCAATCAGTAAGACCATGCCCAGTTTTGACTATGGCCTCTTGCCCTTCATACAGGTTCCTGAGGAGACAGACGAGGTGAATTGGTACTCCCATCTCTTAGAAAGCTTGCCACAATCTGCTGTGATCTACGCAGTCAAACGCTTTCGCATAATCAATAAAGCAGAAGTAGATGGGTTTCTGGAACTCTCTTGCTTTTTCCATGATCCAGCGAAGGTTAGCAATTTGGTCTCTAGTTCCTCTGCCCTTGCGAAACCCAGCTTGCACGTCCGGAAGATCCCGATCCACATACTGCTGCAGCCTACCTTGGAGGATTTTCAACATCACCTTGCTAGCATGCGAAATAAGCGCGATCGTGCGGTAGTTGGAACAATCTTTGGCACTGCCTTTCTTTGGAATTGGGATGTAAACTGACCTCCTCCAATCCTGTGGCCACTGCAGGGTTGTCGAAATCTTCTGACATAATGTATGCAGAATGTTAACAGCGTCATGGTTGAGGTTTTGAAGCAACTCAGCTGGGATGCCATCAATTCCGCTAGCTTTGTTCTTAGCAAGGCTGGCTAAGGCCCATTCATCTTCACTCTTCAGGATGCCCGGCTCGAGATCAGTAATCACAACCGTCTTATGTTGGGTTTGCACATTCGGGTCCTTCTTGTACAGTTCTTCTGTGCATTCCCGCCACCTCTTTTTTATCTCTGAGGCTTCAGTGACGTCCTTGCCTCGTTTGTCCTTTATCACGCCCAGCTTAACACAGAAGCTTCCTTTGATATCTTTGATTGTCTTATACAGAGGTCTTATGTTCCTTAATTGGCTGTTGTCCTCAACTGCTTGGCACTGTATGTTCAGGAAGGCATTCTTATCTCTCCTTGCTATTTTCTGAAAATCCGCATCGAGAACCCTGTATCTTTCTCTTTCCTCCATACCTTTTGCCATCCTCCTTTCCTCAGCTATTTGCAAAGCCTCTTCAGATAACCAGTTTGCTTTCTTGCATTTCTTTTGCTTTGGAACTACCTTAGTAGCAACTTCTTGTATTATATCACGAACATCAGTCCGCATCTCTTTGGGCTCTCTGTCTTCTAGATCTAATTCTTGAAATCAATTCCTCACTTCCACAGCATATTCTAATGGAATTTGATCCAGATCATACCTAAAAGGCCTTCTAGTTTTCTGCGTTTTCCTCAATCGAAGCTTAATTTTGGCAACAAGAAGCTGATGATCGGTGCCACAATCGGCCCCAGGCCTTGTTTTTACTGCTTGTATAGCGCTTCTCCATCTCTGCCGGCAAAGAATATAATCGATCTGATTCCTGTACAGACCGTCCGGTGAAGTCCATGTGTACAGGCGCCTCTCGTGCTATTGAAAATTAGTATTCGCTATGGTCAAGTCGTTTTCTTGACAAAACTCTACTAGCCTCTGCCCAGCTTCATTTGGCTCGCCAATACCGAACTTGCCTATAATTCCGGATATTTCTTCACTCCCGACCTTATCATACCAGTCTCCTATGAGAAAAACGACGTCTGATGATGGGGTGCGTCCTAAAAGGCATTGTAGGTCCGCATAAAATCTCTCAACGTCAGCTTCTTCAGCAGCAGTGGTCGGTGCATAGACTTGGATAACTGTTATGTTGAAAGGGTGACCTTGGATCCGAAGTGAAATCATTCGGTCGTTTTTGGGGTTGTACCCTAGCACTGCATTGCCCATTCTTCTGTTTACTATGAGAGCGACCCCATTCCTTCTCTTGGAATTCGTGCCCACATTAATAGACATAATGGTCGCCGGTGTTAAATTCTCCCATTCCGGTCCACTTGAGCTCGCTGATACCCAAGATATCAATGTTCAATCTGTTCATTTCTCGCTTGACGACATCCAGTTTACCTTGCGTCATAGATCTTACATTCCATGTTGCTATGTGATATACCTCCTTGCAACATCGGACTTTCCGGTCGCTTCCCGACACATCCACAACTGAGCGTCATTTTGGCTTTAGCCCAGCCGCTTCATTCGTCCTGGAGCTACTAGGAATCGTCCTTTGTTCATCCCCAGTAACATTCTTGTCTAAGCAAGGTTGTTTATTGCAGTTTGTAGCAAAAACACAATTTTTGCCGTGGGACCGAGGCTAAAGGTGACGTACAAGTCACCTGACTGGGCCTTCGGCACCACAATTGACATGTGCAACACAACGCAGCAGGCACAGAGCAGCACAAAATAGTCAGTCATATGAGAGAATGTAATACAAACACAAACCAGGGGCAAAACACATAAAATTCAATCTTTAGCATACATCAAGGTAACAGTGTCAACAGTAATTGGTATTACACAACGGAAATAGGAAACAAATAATCACGTATGTTCCAAAAAGTACATCTTAGTTAGTTTTTTTTTTGTTTTTTGTTTTTTGTTTTTAATTTTAACAAGGAGGATGATTCTTCAAATAGATATAATATGTCAGGATAGCAGTTTAAGAGGTTAGGGATTTGCCAGTGAATTAACTGCATACCCTACCCGGTCCTTATGCGAGGTTTTATAAAGTTCACATTTCTAAGGACGTAATGTGGATCTGTGTTGATAAACGTAGTTAAAAACGCATTACTGTCAGTTTTGTATTGTCGATATATAAATTCGGATAATCGTTGTTTATAGAGGGCTGTAATACTTAATATATTACTTAGTTTAAAGTATGCAGACGCAGAATCATATCTAGACAGGTTGTGAATAAACCGAAGGCCTTTCTTTTGCAAAATATAAATCTTTTCCATGTTGGTTTTTGTACCCACTCCCCATACTAACAGGCAGTACTGAACACGAGACTGGACAGTGGGACGCCTTCCAACCTGGGGGGCTCATCTTCCGGCGCCATATCATTAATGGTATTGTGACTGGCCATAGCGTTTTCTTGGCAGGAAATACTGGAGTGGGTTGCCATTACCTTCTCCAGTGAATCACATTTTGTCAGAACTCTCTGCCGTGACCTGTCTATCTTGGGTGGCCCTACACAGCAGAGCTCACGACTTCATCGAGTTTCGCAAGCCCCTCCGCCACGACAAGGCAGTGATCCATGAAGGGGATGCATCACTTACTTAGTCAATATCTCTGAAGTAATGAGAATGGTTGACGCAGATTTTACTAAATATAATGTTTTTTTTTTAATTGGAATCAAAATTGTATTCTAATTTATGTTTTCGAGTTTCGGCCGATTTCATTTCGGTGTCAGGAAACAATGCAGCGGTCTGGAGTTGGATTGTGGAGCCTGAAATAGTTAAAATAACAGGCATAATACAGCTAGAAGCCTTTAGTGACCAGGGGTTATGCATCATGCCAGAATATGGGTTAAATGCTGAGTTTTTCCAACGCACCACTGCTGAAGCAATGTTTGTGATTTTTTTTTTTACTAAAAAGGCTGCGGAAACAAAAAAATAACAATTTTTAGAAAAGTAGAATATTGAGCAAATATTTAATTACCCCGCCGGGGTGGCGCAGTGGTTACGGCGCTCGACTACAGTTCCCAAGGACGCAGGATCAAATCCCGGCCTCGGCGGCAGCTTTTCGGTGGCGGCGAAAAACAAGACGCCCGTGTGCTGTGCGATGTCAGTGCACGTTAAAGAACCCCAGGTGGTCTAAATTTCCGAGTCCTCCACTACGGCGTCTCTCATAGCCTGAGTTGCTTTGGGACGTTAAACCCCACAAACCAACCAATCAGAACAACAAAAAGTTAGTGCGCAAGCAGCAGGGCTCCTAACTTGCAACTTTTTGAAATGGCAAAAAGGGCCTTTTTCACTTTCACGAAATAGGCCCACATTTCAGTTGAGTCAGAAAGGCGTGAAAGAAGCCCTCGAGAATGTTGGAGAGTTGTGGCTGTAGGAAGAAGCAAAAGAAAATGCACGGGCCTGCTACTGGCTCTGTAGCTGAGCTACCTCCGCTGCCTCGTGCAGACAGAAGACAAAATAGAGAAGAAAGAAAAGGAAGAGGGAAAGAAAGACGAGTGCAGCAACAATAGCCGTCGTCCACCATCGAAGCGGTGGCGGGTGCAATGACGGCCTACAACAGATAAAAACTGGGCGGCAGGCTAGCCCCCGCCGCAAGCGGCGGTGACCTACCTGCCACAGCCACATCAGGGCAGTGAGCTATGAGAATGTTGGAGAAACCTTTGCTTCTCCGCGCGAGGGCAGACCGTAGCCTGGCGCGCAATGGCGACACCCCCACGTCATCACCCAACGGCGACGGTGACGCAACCGGCCGAAAATGTTCTGGTCCTCTCAGAGAAGTTTCACCGCGCCTAACCAATGACGACGCGCGGCTCGACGTGAGGAAGACAGGACGGTTAAAGAGCGAAGGTTACGTGTATATATGCGCGCCGGCCTTGGTGCGTTGTAACACAGACGCGGCGCGCCCTATTTGTTGAGACCGCGTCGCGTGAACCAAATAGCCAGTGTTTGAGCTAGTGTTGCTGCGAGTTAGCAAGTGCTACTGCTCGACTCCCGTGGTCAACCCGGTGCTCGGCAAACCCACTGATCGGTGAGGGAGCGGCGCTCGTCTAAATGGCGGCCACATCGTGACTCTCCAGACATCGGTGTGCTGACATGCGTCTGTATTTGAGTCACGTGACAACCATGACATCATTGTGCCTGTATATATTTGACTGGAATAAACAGACGGGGATCTTGCGCTCCGGGCTTGCACACGGATCTTGCTGCTTGTTGATGTGTCTCCGCTCCGTTGGAAAGCTCTAACTGATAGCGGCCAGACGCCGCTACAAGAGCCTATTGATCTGCAAGGGAGCGGCGCTCGTCTAAATGGCGGCCACATCGTGACTCTCCAGACATCGGTATGCGACAGTGCCCGGTGAACAATGTGTTGTTTATTTGTTCTGACTCTCTCGAGCATTGTTCATTGATGTTAAACCTCCGTGCTTATTCAAGCTTCTTTAGTTGCATGCTTTGCACTGCCTCTTTGTGAACCTCTTCTCTGTGTATTTTAAATGTTAGTGTGAATTCCACTGTATCGTCTCTTACTGTGTAGAAAGTTTGTTTTGCTCATTACTTCTGACTCTGACCCTTACTCTGGCCTGAAGCGGCGGAAGCTGGGCACCAAGCGGTCACCCCCTCCTCTCACTACAGCTATATAGTTGACTTCCGGCTGAGCTTGCCACGCAAGACGAGGGCATCTCCTTTGAGACCGGGACAACTACCCCCCTTCACTCTAAGGCTGTCTCGGAGTGCGCGCACCAATAGTGGCGCACCGTTAATAACACGTACTATTATTAACGAGTGACACCCACATCTAGTGACGCACATGTTTTTCCGCCAGAAAACTACTGCATATCTTGCAAAACCAAGGTTCATTCCTTTGTGTCGGCACATTTGCCCGCCACACTAAATATATTCATTAAAAACAAAAATGGTCATGGGCAGTTCGTATTTCGTTTGGCACTTATGGTACTGTCTACTCTTACGATAACGCCATTATTCGGTCCCTCTTCTGAGGTCTTCTAAAGCTGAAAAGACGAATTCAAATGTGTCTCTGACTACAAATCATTTTGCCATGCATCCAATCTGCACTTCCATTTAGGTTTTCCTAAATTATCAGGTGTTTATAAGTACATAAGTGCCAATTTCAATAACTTTCCTTACCTCTCTGTAAAATTAAAGCTGCACTTGTCGCCCAGTTGTGATCATTTACGAGATCTGATTTTATGACAACATAAATATATAATGTGTCGTGGCAACATGATCAGGCCATGACAGAGTCATAAACTCTAATGACACTAACTGCTGGCTGTAAAATAATGTCGACGTTATATGTGCCAGAGACGTGTCTGCGAGACTAAATGCTCCCGGCGAAAAATGCACAAATGGCCTCGACACGACTTTAGTTTCAAATTTAGATTAAAGAAGTCTAATGGGTTGAATTAATATGTGGGCAGGAATTGAAAATAACGTGCTATCTTAAGATATCGCCGTTAGCATCGCCACTTCTGGTTTCGGTTTGGTTTGGTTTGTGGGGTTTAACGTCCCAAATCGACTCAGGCTATGAGAGACGCCGTAGTGGAGGACTCCGGAAATTTCGACCACCTGGGGTTCTTTAACGTGCATTGACATCGCACAGCACACGGGCGCCTTGCTTTTCGCCTCCACCGAAAAGCCGTCCGTGTGTGATGACACACAAAAAGTATCACGAGAACACCGGGGCAAACATAACGAGTGAAGTGGTCTGGGATCGATCGTCTGAAGACGTTAACATCTTATAAAAGTACGCAGCATGAAAAAAAAAGTAAACAATTAATGCATTGTTCTTCAATACGCCGTTCATTTGTAGATATCACTCTATAGACGACCACCTATCTATCTGGGCAGCAAGCAGCGGCACTAAATTTGTCTTGCGTTCTGCTCTGTGCGCAATGAAGGTCCTTTGTCATCCGTCATTTCCCAGCATAGGTCATTGTCTACTAGGCGTTATGGAGGCCTCTTACTTTCACTGGTAACGTTTTAAGACGAATCTTTCCGACACCACATTCGTTGCCGGGTATAAACAGGCGCGGTCGGTGGCGTTTACCTCGAGGAGAAGCGTGTCCTCGATCGAGCTGCCCAGTACGCGGTCGTTAGCAGCCTGGCAGCGGAGTCTCCGTCCATGGTCGTCGCCGCCGGGCGTGAAGGCTAGTAGACTGCTGGTGCGGCCACTGGGTTCGTCTACGCTGGGCAAACTGCGTGTCATCCGGCGGCTGCCCTTCCACCAGGTAAGGTTAGCCGGAGGTCGCGAGCCCCAGGAGTCGCAGCGGATATGCGCCGGCTGCTCGGCCACGAGAGCTGTCGGTGGTGCAGTGATGGCCACACCCAGGGGACGCACTGCAACGCATGGCGAAGGAAGATTTCTACACGCCAGGCTGTATAATGCTCTTCACTTGTTCGGCCACAAGACTAGGTTGGTGCTTAAATACATTTTCTAATCTAAGCTCCATATTTTTTTTTTATATATACTTCGAGTTGTTAGGTGACAGAAGCCACTGATGCAGAGGAGTAGAATACTGAGGCTAAGAAGTGTAACTTGATCGGTTGCCGAGCAAGGCTTAGGGTCTCTCTCAAATACCTGTTCCGCAAAAAAATCTGTGCAGCTAGGCCACTCTTTTTTCTCCAGTTAACCTGGTCATGTGCTATTTATTGTGTTTTATAGGGAGACCCAGGGCAGCAACGTCTAAGCTTTGATGTTGGTAAATTATATTCTATGGGTCTTTCTGGGTAGGACGTTATTGGTTCACTCAAGAGAGGCATCATTTTTTTTTTTTTTTTTGAGTTATTAGCATTAAAGGACAGGTGCATCACTTTTCGATAATTCCGCCATATTCAAGAATTAAAATCTACGTAGGCTGCAGGTAACGAATGCAAGGTATGTTTGCGCTATTATTCAAACTGACGATGTTATCGACGATTAAAAATCGAGCTTCTCCTCACACCCCTACAGCAATGAATGCTTCGGAGAAGCGTGATGACGACATCACGGGCGGTAATATTTCTTATTTTTGTTGGCTGCGCCCACATCCTGCGGTCCCTTTTCTGATGCCGCCAAAAGACATTTCAAATGGGCTGTGCTTTCGAAAGCGTTATTTTTCGTTGTCTAAACCAGGCGCTTCTATGCGGGAAATACCAATATTCGTATTTATGGCCTATACTGGTATGACGCACCGACAACTCCAATCTACCTGCAATAAAAATGATACCGATAAACAAAATGTTTGACTACAGGTTTGCACAACAGCCGATAACAACACATTCTTTCTTAACATAGTGGCACTTACACGACACCAAACACCGTATACGGCACGAAAAAGCACTACCTACTCTTTACCGCGATGCAGAACAAATTACGGTATTTCCACACTAAAACTTATACTCCCCAAATACTTGAACACACCATTTTATGACCGGTTGCAGATTATGTCTTCCGCGGCTATTCGGAATGCATTCCTTGATTAAATTAATTAAATTGTATATGTGCAACTGTGTATAGAATTGTAATGTTATGTAACCACATGTGTTTCTTTTTTTCTCATTTTTTGTCTTTTCATTTCTAAATATGGGATGTACCCAGATAATTTTGAGTGTACGCTTGCATTACCTTCTATATATTCCGTGTGCTACAACAAGTGTACATTAATCTCGCCCTTTCAGTCGCTACAAAACTGCCTCTTTGTAGGGGCGGCGAGGTTTGTCAAGCGGTCGTAATGACTGCTTTCTTATTACCGCCCTCAGTTTCTTTGTAAAGAAAATTGGAAATAAATTGATGATTGATTGGTACCGTCAATGACGTCATCATACCGCCACCTCCCATCCCCCTTCGCTGTGCTGTACGGAGAAGCCTAATGGTTCTCGTGGTTTTAATCGCGAATGGCGCCACTGTTTCAAATGCTAGCGCCGAGCTATTTCACATGCTTAAGGTATACAACAACAAGCTATAATCATTATCTGAACCCAGGAAACTCATCGAAACCTAAAGCCGGTGCAGTTTCTTTTTCAAGATTTCACGCTCCTCGATTCAATCTCATACCGTCTTCTCTGAAAAGGTCTCTGCTGTAATTATCACTTCTATAAGTGAACGAATGCGTAGCCTAGCCTCTAAGATCCAAACAAACTGTCGGCGCACTGCGAATTACTTGCGGAATGGGTGACTCAAGCGAAACGTTATATTTTTCGAAACTTAAACATGAAAATTTTCTTTTTAGGGAAAACTGAATATTTCTCTTCTTAAAACTATGATATATCAATACAGTCCAGCCTCAGTTTTTTTTTTTTTTCGACCCCTCTTTTAGAGTAATCAGGGTAAGTAGGATAACGGCATTTGGTTCTGGACTGTCTCACGTATTTCCTGTTCAGCTGCTTTTGCGTTGCGTTGTCTAATACAACGATTCTATACATCCTACAATGCTGTGTCCATGTCTAGCATATTAACTAAAACAGGCTCCAGGAGTAATATTTTCATCCGTCCACGTGACAACTTTGCTCATTCAGAGTTATTTTATACTTCATTACCTTAATTACATACTTTTGATCATGGCTGCCTTTTCCTCCTTCCAACCAACGAACTGAGAATTTTGCGATGTTGAGCTAAGTTTTGGAACAATATATGAGACAGCATAACACCCGCGTATCGTTGTGGCCACTTTCGCGTCCGTTGAGTATATACGTATGAGTGCGAGTCATCGGCTGCGTACTGTGGTATAGGTTATGTCAGATGGCCTGGTCATTTTTCACTCACGGTTCATGTCGAGGGTGATGCTCGCTTCTTCTTCTTCGTCGCCGCTCCGAGCTTTGCATCGTATGCGTGCCATTAGATGGCTACGCTGTAGCGGGTCGATGTGCAGGACGCTACTGGAAATGTCGCCATCCGCAGCCCCGGACGAGGTGTTGTCCTTGACAAGCCTCGAGTCTTGCCACCACGACAGCTCTGGGGGAGGACGTCCTTTTGGAAGCATCGGGTACAAATACGCAAAACCACACGGGTCAGGGGAGAATGACGCTTTCGAGTCACTGAAAAGTATGGATCAAACTAAATTGCAACTTTTTTAAAATTTTTATGACAATCACTTAGAAAAACTAGCAATTTTATTGGTCCTAAATCTTAGACCTGATTCTTGCCCGACCTCAAATCCTTTGCCACAAATTCGAACCTTGCTTTCATCCATCCGCTATATAGGGAGGTGTTTGGTTGAAATGGTGAAATTCTGGGGCGAGTGGTCCCAAACTCTGATGTCATCATTGTAGGTGTAAAGCTCTGCCGTTCTGACGATGCATTGCTGTACGCTGTATTGATGGTGTGAGGTTGCGTTTCGAGGCTCCATCGCTTCCTTTGTGCAAGTTCTCTTTATGTTATCGAACGGGCTCCATGACCTCAAGCGATCATTGACCTTGCAGCGGTAAGGATTATCACCTTCTCTTGATTCTTGTTTTGCTCAAGCTATTGCGACAGTGCACATGTCAGCCCCTGGTTATCAATCTTTGTTTACTTGCTTTCTCCCACTTACCTTCTTTAGCCAGATCCGCTGGAAAAATAACTACAATAAGTCCTAGATTGCCGCATTTTGTGCAACCCTATACTGCCCCACTCTTGCGCCCACGGCAAAAGGCATGCACTATATACAGTAACCCGATGTTTCTCGAGCGTCGAAACACTCGAACAGATGTCTTGGGGCGCTCTCTACGCTACACACCCCTCCGCTTCGTCTCCGATACCGTGGGCAGTGCAGACCAGCGCCAACGAGTCACCGTCGTTGAAAGGCCCGGCCGTTCCCTGCATCTCCACGCCGAGGTCGTCCGCGATGCTCACATTGTGGGGCGCCACTGCAAACAAGCCGAGAAGAGAGAGAGCGGGCCGCCTGGCTCAGTCAACTTTGCCTCGGTTTCCTGAAAGTAACCCGCACTCACTTTTGCCTCGCGCTGCATTTTCTTGCGTTTCTTTTTTTCTTTTTCACTCGACCAAGAAAAACGAGCTCTGCCCAATCAGAAGCTCTTTCTGTTTGGCCCATGCACAGAGCTCGCCGCATTTTGGGTCGGCTGAACACTTATTTCATTATGGTCGCCGGCGAAAGAAGAGATTTTTAGCCCCTGTTATTTAACGT
The DNA here is from genome assembly GCA_023969395.1 of Amblyomma maculatum. Taxonomy (NCBI): domain Eukaryota; kingdom Metazoa; phylum Arthropoda; class Arachnida; order Ixodida; family Ixodidae; genus Amblyomma; species Amblyomma maculatum. The sequence continues at coordinate 10,850 of JAJIZL010090000.1, forward strand.
TCGAGGCCTTCGTCTTTGCCTTAGCGGTGATACAAGCGTATTCATGTCCACGTACGCTACTACTGCAAAGGAGGTTGCCGTTTCTTTATGTGTATACATTTTTATCCCTCTTTCCAAGGGAACATCAATCTCCACCGGCGTCGAAGCTTCGCCTCTGAGAATTGAATTCGAGCGAGTCCTCAGGCAGGATAATAATAATAAAAAAAAAAGGAAACAAAACAAATAAGCTAGCTGCGTGAAAGGGACGTCACGGAGGAATTGAGGAATTTAGAAGAGCTCTTCCTTGGTTCCACGTTCGATCAGTGAAAACAATAAAAAGAGCATCGATTCTG
>JAJIZL010090013.1:0-11039 GCA_023969395.1 Amblyomma maculatum
AAGCAAAGTATGGTTTCGTGGCCGTTTGTGCGCGTAACGCCAGGTCTTTCTTGCGGCGAGCAGGTTCCCAACGGGCTTTTCAAACATATCATGCGTCTTTTGCTTACAAACTTCCCCTGAAGTTAGTTTTGGTTTGTGTGTGAAGTACCACATGGGGGGCGCGCCTTGCTCGCCAGAAAGAAGATAAGGTAGGCTGCCATCAGAGCGGTAACCCATCGATTATTCACGCTGGCGCGCATATAAAGGTCGACCCATTCGTCTACGTCGACGTAGTCGTCAGTGCCACATAACTGGCGAGGGTCGTGGTGCTTGACCATGACGACGACTGGTGAGGCCTTTGAAGAGAAGGCGGTAGCTGTTGGGTCGGTGGCAGTGGACATGTGATGGGTGCAATGCGACGATTGCTGATAAGGTCGGGAATCGACCTGCAGCCTCCACCAAGATGTGTCTGGAACCTTGATATGGCCCGTTAATACAGCACAGTTAGCACAGTACCGCCAAGTTACCCGCACAAACACTTCAACGGCGCAGTCTCTCAGCACACTAGCTCATTTTTTCTTCGTCACAATATACCTAATAGATCACTTTCACTGAGAAGTAGCTTTTACGAGGAAATTAGAAGTTTAGGAGGAATGCCATCCACGTCATAAATAATGAAGCGGTCAAATCTGATCATAGAAGATGATGACACGTTCCAAAAAATAAAGCAGGCGGGGAGAATAGGATGTGTTATACAATAATGGCAAGCTGTTCAATATGCATGAGCATTCTTGGCCGCTATTAGCCGGTCGAATGCCAATAACGGATATGGGTGAAGCTCACTGGGCCAATAATCGACATGTTATAGCGTGGCTGCGACATTACAGGTAGCTCATTGACACCACTGGGCCACTAGTGGGCCAGTAATCCCCAATAAATCCCCATTATTGGGCTGATGGCATGTGCTGCCTGCGAAGGGCCAGTTTCCAGCTGTAACCAACGGCGCAAATGTATCAAGCAGAACAATGCGCCGGCCCAGTTTTGGGAGCCTCTCGGTAAATATCTGCCCTGCATAGGACCTGCGTCTCCACCGTTGCCCTATAATTGACAATATTTTCCTGTATTGATCCAGTGATAACCTTACCATACCTGCGATTTAACAATTTCGGCTTTCATTTCCATCTTCTATTTTTCTTGGTACGTAAAGTTTTAAATCTAATAGTATCCGCGCAAACAATATCATTTGAATATACGAAAAATGGTAATTTTTTCCACTTGAGGAAAAGTTTAAACCGTTTTGAGCCACCTTGGCGCTTCCGAGCTTCAAAGCAATGTCAGTCCGATGTGAAATTCATCTCAGTCAGGGAAGCATCATTATAAATCCAACCCCAACAAGAAAACTAATCTGTTTTACATCCTGTTCAGATACAAATGTAAAAACTTCAATTGCTGCCCTTTTCTTCCTAAAGAACAAAGCATGGAATAGCGCAGTTTTTGTCTAAGAAGTAATATTCGTCCTTTTAAGAAATAGTTTACGGTTGCAGATTGAACCAGCATGTTGCAGAATGTAAGTTGTGTCGCTATCGAAGATTGAATTTAGATAAAGAACACTTGTTTAGAACAAAGCAGGTTTCATAATGTTTATTAATCTTGCGCATAAAAATGAACCGGAAGATGCGCAGACGCAGTTTGTGTCTGGTGTGAAGCTCCTGTTACATTATTTTTTTAAATCACTTTTTTTGCGAAGTCCCTGCAGTTTGTAACATTGAAACTTTGCCCGCCTTTAGTCGAACATTCCCTTTGAAACAATAGTTCGCAAAAATCCAGCCCAGGTCTCCCGAGATCACTCAAATAATCGCCGTTTAACCAGAGTTCGCACTTATAGTCAAGACCTGAAAGGACAAACAAGCAAATAACACCATTATTTACTTCGTTTCAACGCAAAATATAAAGTTGTACTTAATGTCTGATACTGCAAATGAACAATATAAATTTGACACCCTTGTGAAATGCTATACCTATAAGATATTGTTAGGGGCTAGGAGTACACTTAGGACATAGACGCATACGGTTAAGGATTACAGACGCAGGAGACAGACGCAGACACAAAAAAAGACACAGTCGCTCGCCGACCATTGACGCCCTCGCTCTCCTCTTTTTCATCCATTCCCCTTCCACGCGATTGCGCCGCACGTCCTCGTCTTCCACTCCGTAGCATATTTCTGCCAGCGAATTTCGGCGAGGGGTTTACGGATTCATGACGGCGTCGTGGTCATGCAGGTAGCATTCCTCTTTGGTTTCTTTCCCGTGCCGGATAAATGAGTGCCTCTAAGTGAAAAATGTCTGCACACGTGATGCACGTGTGATATATATACCGTGATGGTACACTTGATGACACTTGTATTTGAGTTGGTGATACAAATGCACTACTCGAAAAATAGGTCCATCCCATCCGAGTTTCTCTTGTAGTTCTGTATCCCACCTTCAGTTCGAAGGTGTCAGTGCGAAAATACAATAACTACCAACATAATTCATCAAATAGTCGGAAAAATAAAGCGTGAGGCCAAATAAACTGATAGCAAGATAGAACGAGGGAGAAACAGAGATCACAAAAGGTTTAAAAATTGTGCTCCTCATACCAAGCGCGTTTTATAATCGTGTTCTGGTATGTCTCTCTGTGCTTCTATGCATCTGGGGTTTCAATGTTTTGCAGAATTTGGGCACTCGAAGGTTTTTAAAACAAGCTTCGATAGTGATGGATTTATACCTCCCATGTAAGTTGTGCTTTATTATGAGACCATATGAAATCCTTTATCAATATGCACATTCGATCATGATGCGCACCGCCTATACCGCATACACATGATGCGGTAAGGGAGTAATGATGTCAAATGTTATATCGGTTATGCAAGTTATGCAGCAAAAAACGTATACAAGGTGCGGAAGGAGAACGGAGGTTTGGGCGAGTTGGTGATCAATCATGTTGAAGCAACAGCGCCAAATTACAAAGACAGCGCCGTTGTGTGTTCGTTCTTGCTCTAGTCTCTGCCCTTTAACCTTGTTGCTTGAACATGATTATACTGGGTGCATTGTATTCTGTCCAGCCGCTAACACTGCCACGAGACATGCACCTAAAGGAGCTCTCTCGCTTACGAGATGCAAACTACGCGACACCTTGTTACGGATTGGGCCTCCAAACATTAACTTGCCCATTCTCTTGTGCACATCTTTACAAAATTCTCTAAGCAAATTCATGCGAACACCAATAGAAAAGAATGCATCTCGATCATGGCTAAGAAGACTTTTTCTTTGGTGTGACCATGACACACGTGAAATTAATCTAGTATGAATACAACAAAAAGCAACAGGATGTATGTTCAGTAGTTAGACCCAAAATATAATTGATAGGAAACACTATATTAAGGTTAATGGGTGAAGCAACATTAGAAGTCAATATGAAAAAAAATGAGACTGTAAACAAGGTGCAAACAAAGTGCCAGGAAGAAGCGTTCGCAGCACAGTCTCCACTATTCAGGGACTATTCCATGATAAGCATTGTATAGCATTGTATAATGCTAGCGTACTGCGGTCTATATTGGCGCAGTGCATATACGCAAAGAAATGTCCTGGAAAAAAACTCTTAATTATTTGTTTTCTTGAGTTTATTTTCCATGCTGTCAGTCTGGATGGCAGCTAAGAGGTGGGCGCGAAAGTAAAGAAAAACATTGTCCATGGGTAAAGCTTCGTGAAAAAGAAAAAAAAAACAATTGTTGAACTGTGCTCTAAAGGTTATCGTGCGCTGTGAAGTATTCATTTAATATTGCATTCCTACCCCTATTGCAAAAGCCAGCGTCTCCAGTGCGAAACCAGTAAGATTTTCGCGCTGGTTTTGCACTGGATCTGCTGGGAACGCTGGAGGTCTGCGACATTCACTGGAGCACTGGCTGCACTGGTGCAATGGAAGAAAAACGCTGGGGTTAGCCTTTTGACGCTGGGTGTGTCGCTGGCATCCGCGATGCACTGGGAGAAGCGCTGTATGTGCGCTGGGGCCGCACTGGTCCCAGTGCCCCAGTATAGCCGGTGCGGCCTGCGGCGTCAGCCGGAGTAGCATCCCTCAGGGGCCAACAGGGCAACAGCGTACTTTCAATCGACCATGGGGGGAATATGAAAAATATTTCAAGCCAGCGCTTTTTGCTGCGAAGTCGTTGCGCATTTGGAAGAAAACAAAGGCAGTATCTGTTTTCTAGAGTTTCCATGTTTCCATAGGTCGTTTCGAGCGTTTCGAGAGAGACAACGACCGCTGCGCCTCAATCTCATGACACACTGGCGATTAACGCACAACTAAAGCTAGAGTGAATAATGTGGGCTACCATGCATAACCAACTTCACAGCTGATCTTAAGGGCACTCTAACACTGATTACTGCCGAAATGTTCAATGCGGGCTCAATCGCAGGTGAGCGTAGCCTGCACCACGGCCCAGTATAAACAGCAGAAAGAAAAACTAAAACCAGGAAGAGAGTAGTTTACCGAGCGATTGGCCCATGAGAGAAAAAGCAACAACATACAGCGCTTGTAATACATAATATTTGGCGTGTTTCTCAAGCTTTTGCGCTCCTTCTTACTCTGCGTATCGAGCAGCCGAGCCCTCGCTTATCGCAACGCTTCCCGCAATGTTTGCATACAAATAAGGTTTAGTTACACGCAATTGGGGTCATCGCTGCGGCGCTTGCCGGTATTGAAGCTTGGTCGCACTTTTTTTCTTGAAGGCTTCTACTAAAGCTTCGTGTACAGCGAAAATTACGCCCGCGGTAGCAGAGCACCACCCAAGAGCCGGCGTTGGTAAATTTGCCAGCGATGTGAAACTCCACCTGTTAAAATAATTCCAGTGCACAAAATAGCGCGCATATGCACCCAGAACATTAGTTGCAAGTCGTGAGAGCAGACAGCAAGCTAAAATGATCAAGAAGTTGCAATTGTTAGAGCGGTAGCAATGGCCTGTAGACTGCGAGACATGAAGTCCCCTTATAAATGCGGGTCATGACATAAAATGCAGAAATGTTTTTAGAAAGTTCAGTTCTCGGCGTGGGAAGAAGAAGAAGGGCGTTCTGGGCGGCTGAGCCTGAAAATGTTGCTTGCTGGAAACAGCGCATCGGCCGTTGGCCGAGGTCTTTCGACTCCTCAGGATACTACCGAAACGTACAAAGTTGTCCTTCCACGCCTTCCCACCGGTAATGTTGTCCTTAATACCGTTTTCCTGCATGCTGACCTTAAGGGTCGCCCGTACCGAGCACCTGACTTTCGAGACGCACTTGCACAGATTTTGGACCTCCGGGAAATTTTGTGCATTGGTCAATACCAAATGAGCCACGTGTGGATGGTTACCTGCGAGAGTAGTTCTTCAAAGCAGAAGCTAATTAACAAACCAGAGTTCCCTGTGAAAGGACTTCGGTGCATGGTGTTCGACCCGGATACAAAGAATGTCAAGGTTAAGCTCCTTTGGCTTCCCCGCTATATGGAGCACCGGCGGATTGTGGAAGCTTTCGAGCCTTATGGAACGATTCAATCTGTGGAGCGTGAAAAGTGGCGGTGCACAGGGATGGAGCCCATGGAAACGGCGAACCGTGAAATCTCCCTCACGCTCAAGGACGGAGTGTCAGCAAGTACTATTCCTCACACTCTTAATGTTTATGGGGTGCAGGCATTAGTGCTTATCTCAGGGAGACCTCCACTGTGTCTTCGATGCAGCCGGGTAGGTCATGTACGGCGTAAGTGCCGAACGCCTCGATGCACCCAGTTCCGGCGCTTTGGCCATACTGTGGAGAACTGTGTATTAAGTTATGCCGATAGACTGCGTCAAGGCCAGTGGTCACGAGAAGATGACGTGGCGTCCGAACATATCATGGATGCGTCAGAGGTTGTGGATGTAACTGGTGAGTTAGGTCGTGAACCTCAAATTGATGGGGACCAGAGGCCTTCTGCACTTCACATCAACTCAGAAGAATCTGCATTGACTGGCCATCAAGAACCAGCGTCTCCAGAGCCAAAACCGCCGGACCCGGACCCGCCTGTGAGTGCCACTCAGAGTGCTGCGCTTGCTGCCCAAGAACCACCTGTCATTGAAGGACGTCTGGATATGCCTCCTTTGGATTCAATGGAGAAGATACTGCCAGTGGATGCTCGCCTATCCTCCTTCGTCATTGATTCTCCTTCGTCGTTGGAGGGTAACAGTGAGCCGTCTGTGGCGCCGGTCTCTGGTGCGTCCGGTTCTCTGTCGGCTGTCAGTGTGGCAGCGAGCGACGTGCTCCAATCAGGTTCGTGGGCCGAAGTCTTGAGTGTCTCAGAGGAGGACATGGACAACACAGTGCCTTCGAAGCGTCCCGCAGATTATGAGGTGTGTATCGATGGTGCTGGCCAGAAGGCACACTGTGTAGAGGCCACAGGAAGGGTGACTTTAAAGTGGAGGGCGATGTCTGCCCGAAAGGCCGCCAATTTGCAGGCGGGCCACCCCATTCCAGGGGATGATGTTTAAAAGGGCTAGTACCAAAAATGGCTACAGTCGCAGCATATCAAGTCGCTACCCTTAACGTCAGGGGTATGCGTAATTGTTGGAGACAGCAGCAGGTAAGACATCTGGTAAAGAAGTGCAGTGTGTCTGTAGCAGCAATTCAGGAAACAAAGTTGTCCTCCGATGAAGCGACGGAAGCTGCTCTTGAGCCGTTTTTGCCGGAATATAACATTATTGTTAGCCACGCTAGAGGCTTGTCCGGAGGGTGTATGCTATTCCTGGCCAAAACACTAGATATAACAGCCATGTCTTATTGCATAGATGGCGAGGGACGACTTATATGCTGTGACCTCACAATCTCAGGTGTGCAGTGGCGAATTATTTGTTTTTACGGCCCTGTAAAACAGCGAGACAGAAGGCATTTTTTTCTTTCATTAGTTAATGATTTGTGCACAGATCGCAAAATTATGTTGTTGGGAGATTTTAATTGTGTTTGTAGGGATGAGGACCGATCAGCATTATGTAAGAGATATGACCCTAGTGCTGCATTACTTAACGATTTGGCTTGTGAATATAACCTTGTGGATGTGGGGCAGGAAAAAGGCGACAGTATTCATTTCACTCATTTTCAGTTCTCCTCTAATGCCCGCCTTGACAGAATTTATGTTTCTGCAGACATGTTAGCAAATGTGTTTGGTTACTGGGTGCGGCCCATCTTCTTCAGTGACCATTGTATGGTGTCTCTTCAGGTAGGGAGGTGCAGTCGGCTGATACTTCACCCTCGGTGGGAACTGTGGAAAATGAATAACTGTCTGCTCTCAGATGAAATCTTTAAGCGTGCTGTACCTACTTGTTTGAAAGACGTATGGTCACGCCATGATCTGTCAGTTTTTTAAAAATGGGACTTGTTCAAACAGGAAACCAAAAACTTAGCAATTGAAGCCTCTGCAAGAATCGCGTTCCTAAAGAGACACCACCTTCGTGAGCTTGGGCGCACTCTAACTGAGCTACATGAGCTAGAGAGGGTTAGCCCGGGTGCCTATGTTGAAGAAATTAATAACGTAAAGGCAGAGCTTCAACAAATTGCGACGGAAAGATACAAGGGGGCCCTAATAAGATCTAGGACTCGAAGGTTTCTTGACGAGCAACCTTCACGTCGGGCCCTCAGTGATGAAAGAGAGAATGCTCTTACGAAGGAAATATTAGAAATTCAGTATGGTGGTTGCACATATAGTGATGCTCCTAGTATTGTTGCTGCTTTCTATGATTATTATCGAAAGCTGTTCGGCCGTTGTAAAGATCCAAATCAGGGTTTCGATTATAATTCCTTACTTGAGAACTTTCCTCGATGAGACGATGAGAGACGATGAGACGATCGTCTAGTAGAGGGACCCATCACTTTGGAAGAAATTAAATCAACCATTTCAGACCTTCATAACCAGAAATCTCCTGGCCCAGATGGTATTGCTATCGAATTTTATAAAACATTTTCGCCTTGCCTAACGCCTGTTTTGATAGAAGTATTCTAAGCATCTTATGATGTGGGTTTCCTGCCTCCCACGTTCTATTCAGGCCACACAATATTAATACCCAAAAGCAAAGATACTAATCGGTTGAAAACTGTTGAAGGATATCGTCCAATTTCCCTCTGTAATGTTGATTACAATATTTTTGCCAAGGTCCTTTGTTCTCGTTTGCAGCTGGTTATCATGGACTTGATAGGTTCGCATCAGGTGTGTGGTATCAGAGGGCTCAGTATTCAAACACACATCCATATTGCACGTTCAGTAATCGAGACAGTATCAGATGAGACAAGCCAAGTAGCTCTGATTCAAATTGACCTGGCGAAGGCGTTTGATAAAGTTCGGCACAATTTCTTGTTCGCGGTCTTGGAGAATGCAAACATTGGTGACGTTTTGCTCAAAGGCATAAGGCTGTGCTATATGAACTCGTATACAAGACTAATTGTTAATCAGGAGCTAACGAAACCAATACCACTGGAATCATCTGTTCGTCAAGGATGTCCACTGTCTCCACTGTTGTTTGGCTTATATCTCGAACCCCTCTGTCTCAGTATAATTAACAGTGCAGCCATCCGTGGTTTCTCTCTGGCTCAATGTGAAGTTAAGATTCTAGCCTACGCGGACGATATCGCCCCCTTTTGTTCTGACAAAAAGAGTGTACTTGAGGCTTTACACTTGACTGAACAGTTCTGCGATGTATCAGGCGCAGCCCTTAATTTAGATAAATCCAAAGGTTTTTGGTTGGGACACTGGGGCACTAGACCAAGCCAGTTTGGAGGCATATGCTGGGACTGTAGTCCTCTTCAGTACCTAGGGGTTCCGCTGCACCAAGTTCATAACAGCGCAGCCTACTGGGATTCACAAATCGTACCTATGCGGCGACAAACGCAGGCTTGGATGGGTAGGGAACTCTCAGTGTTTGCTAGGGCACAGGTCTGTAACATATTTTTGTTTGCAAAGCTTGCGTATGTCAAGTCCTGCATTGTGCGAGGAACAAAGTACAAGTTCTACACAGAATATTTGCAACATTTGTGTGGCGCTCTCAATGGGAGCCCATGCGGCGTGACAACTTGTTTCTTCCCTTAAAGTCTGGTGGAGTGGGCCTTGTTCACTTGTTTGTGCATCAACTTGTTTCCCGTTTTTTCTTTTTCAAATCGGCAAACCATCCGTTTCTTGTAACTGTGCTCATTAGGCGTCTTAGTCCACATTTGCCTTACTTATTCGCACCAACTGGGCAGGCTCGTGAGGGGCGTTTATGGGGATTCTTTAAGGAGGTTGCTGACACTTTCAATTTTCTCACAGTGCGTTTCTCTGTAGATTACCTGTATAGCCTCTCGAGAAAGCAGATGGCCCATGCTCTCACTGAGTCTTTGTTCCCTACACCGTTGTATCGGCAGCCTTATCTGGGGTTTTTGGACACCACTGTTCTAAAGCGTATTAGGAAAATGTGCATTCAGGCAGCTGCAAAAACGTTCTTTTTCAAATTACATACAGCGACGTTGCCTGTCAAGACATTTCTTCACAATAAGGAGATGTTTGTGCCCTGGTCGGTAAATTGTCGTCTGTGTAACGTGCCTGAGACAATTGATCATTGCTTTATTGTGTGCCGTGATGCTATGTTCTTTTGGGACATACTACAAAGAACTCTTAAAAAGGACATTGAAATTACGCCTTATACAATTAGATTTTTGCCTCCTGACAAAAACTCTGTCGTGCCTTACGATGTATTTGTGTTGATGGGACTGTTCAGCCTTTGGAAAAGCCGCATGATCGACAGGCATGCAGAGCCACCAAGATCGTCCAAATCCGTGTTTCGGGAGCAGTGTGCTTTGGTGAGAAGTGTATATGCTGCACGTGAAGAACCTCCAAACTGGATGCCCTATCTAGACGCATGTGTATGTCTCCCAGACTTTTGATGTTCTGATAATTGTGCATTGTCGGGCTGGGGATATGACGGGCTCGTATTAAGCAGCCCGGTAACTTTAGACATGGACATGTTTAAGTAAGTGGAGTTGTTCCTTTTTACGGAAGTTTTGCCATGCAATAAAGAAAAAAAAATTCTCGGCGTGGCCGAGTGGTTAGCCTGCCGAGCTAGTGATTGATATGTGCCTAGGGACTGAGTTCGAGATGCGCTTAGTGCACTATTTTTTTTTCTTTTTTACTTTTTTTTAGGTTTTTTATGTACCTAACTTGTTTCGTTACTTTTTAATTTTTATCCCACGCTTTTTTTTCTCCATGCGAACAGTGCCGCTAGTGCGGAGCGTCCCAGTATGCCGCGTCCCAGTGCGCCCAGGTTCCAGCGTCATACTGGGACCATAATCAGGTATGGCGCTGGGGCGCTGGCACCTAGTGGCACTGGTTTTTGCAATAGGGACGTCTTGAAATATTTAAACTAAATACCACTAAATGGGTTCAGTTAAACTTAGTAGCAAGGCGCCTTATAAATTATGGCCCATCAGCAACATAGTATCACTAGTGCGGAATATGGGGCAAAACGTTATTCCCTCTAAATTCCAAATGTGCAGAATACTCTTGCTCGGACCATGGAAATAATTCCGAAGTGCTTTTCGGATAACTATTTGAAAGAGAAGCTATAGCTTCCCTTCATTTTTGAAATGATTAAAAGGTTTTTCACGCTGAAATTTCTCATGTCCTTGATGTTCCGTTCACTGTGTGAATTATTTTATTTCTTATTGTAAATATGTCTTGTAAATATTCATCGTATACTTATCTCACTGAAATAATATGCACATTACTAATATTTTTTATTTTGTACCCATATGAGCTTTCTGCGTAACTAGCACTCTGTTCGGGTGCTGGGCCTCACCAGGCAGAGTGCATCTGCCTTTGTGACCCAGTATCAATGACGTTGCTGCCTGCCCTGCCCTGCCCTGCCTGCTTGCCTGCCTGCCTGCCTGCCTGCCCTGCCCTGCCCTGCCCTGCCTGCTTGCCTCCCTGCCTGCCTGCCTGCCTGCCTGTCTGTATGTCTGTCTGTCTGTCTGTCTGTCTGTCTGTCTGTCTGTCTGTCTGT
>JAJIZL010090019.1:0-28910 GCA_023969395.1 Amblyomma maculatum
CTTTATAGTGGCATTGCATAGCCCACTCACGATGGTTTTTTTTTTTTGTAGGACAATAGGGCAGCTGAAACGCTGCTTCCATTCCCTCCATGATCAGCAGCACATGTCACTGGACCATGTGTGGACCAGCATCATGACGAGGTGGTAACTCCACAACGTGTCCCAGGAGTATGCGTGCAGCATAGGCAAGCAAATGGAAGTGCAAGATGAAGTGTCTGTACATGCTTATCCTCACTGGGGTTATAGATTTATGCTGCGCAAAGGCATGGTGCAGCAAGATTTCTCCTGCTTTAAGTACAGTTATGTGAAATGAATTATGCCTGTGCTACTCACTGAGTTTAATGTTTTCACTGGGTGACTTCTCATGACCGGATAACTATGCAAATGTGCTTATTTCACTGTGTGCTACGTCAGTCTTGTATTGACATCCTGAAGCCTACGCAAGAGTGTGCATTGAATGATTTGCTGTTGAGCTGTATAACATTGCAGTACATATAGAGCATAACAGATGGAGCATAAACATCTTCTTTTTACTTCATTTTGGTTGTAACATCCAATTCGAGACATGTAAACAGGAGATTATATTTGAGCACTAAGCTTAATGTCTACCTGCAGTGGAGTTACAGTGGTTAGGGTGCTCGACTACTGCACCCGAAGATGAAGGATTGAATCCTGGCCATGGTGGCCCCATTTCGATGGAGACAAAAACATAGGCGCCCGTCTGCTGTGCCATGTCAGTGATTGTTAAAAGATCCGAGGTGGTCGAAATTTTCCTACCTCTCCACTACTGCATCTCTCATAGCTTCAGTCACTGTGGGATGTTAAGCCCAATAAATGAAATCAAGCGTAACCTTAACATCGGTTACACCAAGAGTAGGTTCAGTGTGGTAAAGTATGGTACTTAACAGATTACAGATATGTTTTTAAGCTGTGAATTTGTTATTTTAATACCTACAATATATATTTTGTTACAGTCTGTGCAGTAAATTGTTAAACATGCAATATGTTTTTCCATCACTCAAAGATTGCCAATTTATCAAATACTTGCATGGCATCAGAGTGCAATGGTAAACTCTGGGAGACTTGGTGAATGTATGCAAAAGTAGAAGCGTGGGCTACCATATTGTGGTAGGTGTTCACAGCCCCAGGTTTTGTATAAATTGTCTCGTATGGCATCCATGGCAGCAATGCTCGGACGAGCCATGTGGCATAAAAATAAAATGCGAACTACCTGCTCAAAGTGTAACGAGTAATTTTGCCATCAACTTTCAGTGATCACACCTGTATTATTGGCAGTGCTTACATTGCAATCACAGTTGCGACAACTGAAGAGTATATATAGGGCCACAGAAAACTGTCTTATTATTTGCAGGTACAATATTCAAAAACATTTTGGTTAACCTTGTATTAGAATGTTTATAGCCTTTTATAGCACTCCTCACCCACCGTGATTCAAATCATGTGCATGTTTTGTTGTGTCAAGTTTTTATGTCAACTAAGTTTTTCTGCATTATACTCTTGCAAGTGCTTCAAAAGTATTAATTCCACCCTTTGAGACCAATACCTGTAACCATTACAAACTGTTGTTTGTTGTTTATTCTCTGCTGCTCACTATGTAGCGTGACCTGCAGAACAAATATCAGCATGTCTGGTGTGTGTAAGGCATCTACAACTGTCATTTTGTACTTTTCTCAAGTATGTTGTTTTGCTTGTATGATAATATTTCTTGCCAATGTGGGCCACCATTTCCTCAATTGTATGCTGCGAGAACAGTATGTGCAAATGATTTTGCTCAATGTCGTGCTGGTGCTGGTCACATGCTTGCATTAAATCACCTCAAGGGCTACTGATCTTGCATATCTGTATATGGTTGCAATACCACTCGTAACCTGTGCACATCCAACACCCAGAACAGGCCAAAATTATATGACTGGAAGAAAAGTACCTGGTCGTTTTTGTTTATCTGCAGGAAAAAACGGTGAGAGCAAATGCTGTGGTTGCACAAGTATACCACATTATTGTCATGGTGGCAACTGCTGTAGTCATATGAACAGCTGTATTTGTCAACAATACCGTAACATATTTGCGTTCATTTGTGTTTCAGAAATTGGGGTGTGGAGTACTGACATTTTGATATACAAATCGAGTAAATTTGTGGGGAAGAATGCATTAGAATAAATATTCTACAAACTGGTGCAAAAATAATAAAAATTAATAAAAATAAAATTTTGTCATTTTTGCCTAACATTTGCACATGACTGATATTGTGCATAGGCATACACCGAAACTAAAAGTACATTACAAATGTTACACAGCTTTGGACATACAATTTTTTTTTCAATAAGGCCCTGCATAAAACTAGTGGGAGCTGTCATATCGTGGCAGAATGCAGTAAACTTCCATATACCTATATCAGCCTTTAAGGATCCGGAAAAATCTGCGCTTTATAAGAAAGCATTATTTATTTAAGGGGCCTGAATAAATTGACAGAAACCATTTGTACCTGACGTGCACTTGCGCGATTTTGTCTGCTTTTTAAATGAAAGCGTATTGAGAACGACGTTATTATCGGTTTTCGTAAAGCGCTTTATTGGGCACACCGTCGCAATGGCCCTCTTTACGAAACGGCCCCGTCGCGTTTTGAGAATACTTCACTGCATGGTCCACGCGATCACGGTGAAGCGTGGAAGCTTTCGAAGTAAGGTGATTGAGAAATTAACGGTATATTTGGTATTTTTACACTAGTCACAAATTCAAATCAACTTTTCGGAAGACGGATAGATTAACAAGCATATTTCAATCGTATAGATTTTTTCGCGAAGCCCCTCTAAAACGAAAACCGCATATCTTGAAGTTCGTCAATACGTCCCCGTTTTCTATTCAGGGGTGTTGCAGGCATGTGTTCCAACCTGTGCCGCTGCTAAGCGCAAGTTATTCTTTTAGTGCTATTGCGGTCCGTTTTGTATACCGCTGGTAAATAGGTTTACAGGCAACGTTCCGAGCGACGAGCCTGTGCCAGCAGTGGGTAAGGAAACCGTGTCGAAGAAAGGATGTGGTGACGGCTCCAAAAATTGGAATGTGTGAGCGTGGCAGCTAGTGAGGCGTTTTCTAAAAACGGAATGATATTGAATATTGGATTGATATTGGTGAATGAGCGACTCGACAGTTTCGCGTCAAGATAAAATGCATGATTGGTGAATCTTGCGTCGAGATAAAACGCACGATCCGTGAATGAGCGACCTTTAGAGAGGTCGAAATTCGGTGAGCGTTCCAATACGGCATCTTTTGTCACAACCTGATTTTAGGTCACATTTGCGGCGCACATAACCTCAATTGTAGCTGCACTGCGTAGAGTGCTCTAAAATTGTGGGAGACAACTCTCAGCTTTTGATAGCTGTTAGGACAGCGTCTAAATGTAACTGGTCGATTCCTATAATATGCCTCAGTAGCGATTCAACCGGCACTGACGTCAGCACAATACTTGCTTTTGAGGACTGCAGTTAATTAAAGCTCCCTAAAAGCGCTGCTACGTACAAGTCTGATATCCGCGGCCTGTCTGCCCCCCCCCCCCCCCCCACCTCACACCCCAGCACCAGTACGCGCCCGTACTTACACTGCTTACCCAAATGCATATAACCGCTGCCCTAGGAGGCTTTTTGAAGTCATCCCGAAAACGTGTTGTGGAAGGACGTGGCGCGTTCCTGTAGGCATTTTATGAGAGGAAAAAAAAAATACCCAAGCTCTCCACTACGGCACCTCTTTGACTCCCCCCGCCACACTTTCCTTATTGTGCGGTTTAGGTGCTCACTGAGATGTGCGACAGATTCATGCGCCTTTCTTTTAGGCCAATGTATCGCCACAGCCGCAGGAAGTTGCACCCTCGCTACGGTTGCAGTGCCTAAAGGGCGACGGTACGACAACGTACACAGGGTCGTCCACTTCTAGCTAGAACACGGTCACTGCTTTTAAAGCAACATTGTATCTGACGCAGGCAGATATCGATGCAAAGCGATGCAAGCACACAGAGACACGGATGTGCTGCTTCACATGGCCAGCCACTTTAGATTACTGCGTGGCCGGGTCGGATGCAATGTTGCTTTAAAAGCAGTGACCGTGTTCTAGCTAGAAGTGGACGAGGCTGTACGTCCCACATCCTAAAGGTCGATGCGACTAACAAATTTGTGAGTTAACCTAACAAACAAATCGTTTACCACCGATCCGAACCTCGAACCTTAGGGTGGACGCCATCTTGGATCACTAGCACACCATCATGATGAACACTGCTTAAAATAATTCTTCGCAGGAAAGCCCCAGTATATGTCACACTTGTTCTGTGGATACCTGTACCTCGCCATAAGGGAGGGAAATAGACGGGAGTGAATGTAGAAAGAGGTGCCGTAATGAAGGGAGCCGCAGTTATTTCGACCACCTGGGGATTTTTAACGTGCACTGATATCACCAATTATTATTATCGCACAGCACAGAGACGCCTTCCTGTTTCGCCTCCAACGAGGCACGACCCCGAACAAACCTACACTAACAGTAAAGCATGAAAGACATGAGCTTCCGCTCCTAAACATGGAAGGGCGGGACTGAGACAGAGAGAGAGAGAGAGAGAGAATTTACGTTATTTATACAAATTAATTACGCGGGTGGTTCACCCAGGTCCAGGAAACCATTGGCGAATGGCCCTCCAGGCCTGACTGATCAACTGGCGCTCAAGGGGGAGCTCCGTGTGAGCCAGTTTCGCCTCCCACTGATCATGACTAATTTTCTGCAAACCGTATGAATTAGTTGTTCGGGGCCGTTCCAAACCATGTGGAGGACGTTCTGTGGACAGCTCTGAAGTACGCCTAAAGAAAGAGTGAAAGCGATATTGTCATGATGGAGGGCTGCAGAACAACTTCGACCACTCGAGCTTTAACGTGCTCTGATATCACTATTATCACGCAGCACACAGACGCCTCTCCATTTTGACTTTATCGAACCGCAACCACTCCAAAAACTTACGCTAAAAGTGATGGCGATGGAACTGCCAACTAAAACCGGTGCGCTCACATGTCATGATGAAAAACGAGGGAGAAGCCGCAAAACAAGTGCGAACATTTTGCGCAATGCGATTTATCACTCCCTGTTCTAGAGAGGCATCATAAAAGCATTACCATCTGAATTGCAGAACATCTATTGCTGTTATAGTGAACCTATCAAACTTTATTAAGAAAAGAAGTATTAAGTAAGACTCTGTTCAAATAAATATTTGCAATACGCTTCCCTTGGCTTGAGTTTAGATGAAACGTGTTCAACGCTGCTGAAGCGAATGTAGGATGGCAGCACTGGTTAATTAGGGCACAATGCTGGTTTCGATATGTACACTGTTACCAAGTAAGCACAAAATTTGTCAACAAATAAGTGACTTTATAATGCGAAATTTGAGCGCAGCTCATGAGGTGTTTCACCTTTTCGATAGACTGAGGCACAGATTTCGGGCAAGACATGTACGTACAATTACAGAATAGCTTTTTTGTAAATTTTTCACCCATATCCTTCAAGAAACAGTCCACTAACAGTTCTCGACTGCCATGAAGGAAGCTTTGTGGCACGGCCGTGTTTGTGGTCATCCGAAGCCTTCTATTACGGCACCGCTTTTTCTTTTTCCACTGCCACCTTTCTCCTTTATCTTTAGCTCTACACGTTAACCACTCGGCCCCGCCGGAGTGGTTCATTTATAGGAAAGGAAAGGCGCGGTAACTGTCTCCCGTTTTCTGTGGACACCTCAACCGCGCCGTAAGGGAAGGGCGGAAGGCGGGAGTGAAAGTGGAAAGAGAGAAAGAGGAGCCGTAGTGGAGGGCTACGGAGTAATTTCGACCTCCTGGGGATCTTTTAACGTGCGCTGACATCGCACAGCACACGGACGCCTCTTCGTTTCTCCTCCATCGAAGCGCAGCCGCTGAGGTCAGGTTCGAACCCGTGTACTCCGGCACAGTAGTCGGGCGTCTTACCACTGCACCACCCCGGCGGGGCCCGCCGGAGTGGCACAGTGGTTACGGCGCTCGAATACTTTGCCCAAGGAACCGGGATTGAATCCCGGCCTCGGCGGCTGCGTTTCGATGGAGGTGAAACGGAGTGGCGTCCGTGTTCTGTGCGATGTCAGTGCACGCTAAAGAACCCCAGGTGGTCGAAATTTCCGGAGTCCTCCACTACGGCTCTCTCGTAGCCTGAGTCGCTTTGGGACGTTAAACCCCGCAAACCAAACCAAACCTTTATCTTCACAGCACGGTTAAGGTGTCCGCGCAGAATTGTGACAGATACTGCGCTTTTTTTATATCAACCAATTTTAAATGCCGCTGATGCCTGCTGTACTGCTTATTCCTGCTGTACTGCTGTTATGGAATAAGCTCTATTCTATAGAGCTTATTCCATAACGCACATTTACTGGTAACCATGGCACCCACAACGCAACATCAGAGAGGGGGAAAGAAAGAGGGGGTAGAGGGCCTACGGCGAATCATGACACGGTGTCGGTGAAATCCAAGCTTTGGTTCGAATGGCGTCTCAAGTATCCGACAAATGAGTGGTGCGCAGCAGGGAGGATGCTGGTTGACCGACGCCGACGCGTCGGAAGCATTTTTTGTGTGCTTTTAGTTTCGAACTGCCCAACGTTATGGCGTCTCCGCAAAACAGGGTTGCCACAACGGCCGCCTGCTAAACTTGATAGTGAATAGAGTCTATATGGTCTGTGGTGCGGCGTTCGAGGAAGCACCAAATGAAAGACACCACACAGACGACTGAATCTAAAGCCCGATGGGGCAGCTCTGATATCCGGATGACGTCATCACAGTCATGAGACAATCCTCGCGAATCTCTCACAATTGGACCCTGGTGAACGGATATTTAATTACGTCCGATCATTCCTATCCGAGCGGACAGCAGAGCTCACTCTAGGTAGCCTAAATCAGATCCCATTCCTCTGGGAAGCCGGGGCACACCACAAGGCTCGGTGCTCTCGCCTTTCCTATTTAATGTTGCACTCATTACACTTCCCCCAAGCTCGCTGCCCTGCCGGGGCTGCAGCCCACTTTCTACGTGGACGACATCACCCTGTGGGTAACCACGGGGAATAACGGCCAAATAGAGGATACGCTGCAGCAGGCTGTCGACATAATCGAAACCTACGCGTCGGGAGCGGGCCTTGAATGTTCGCACGCGAAATCGGAACTGCTGGTTTTCAGGGCCAAGCCGCGAGGACGAAATGCAATCCAGGCACCCCCGATCGCCCTGAATGTATGTGTGAGATGCCAACCGTTCAGGGAGGTTCAAACCATTCGCATACTGGGCATGTACATACAGAACAATCACAAAAACACCGAAACAATCAACAGACGCACTGCCACGGTAAATTAGACTGTACGACTTATCAGACGAATCGCCAACCAAAGAAAATGAAAGGAAAAGATCTCTGTCAATTTGTCCAGGCTTTCGTACAGAGTGAGTGAGTGAGTGAAAACTTTATTGAATATTTCAAGGGTTTCGCGGTTGTGAAGTCTCCGTCGTCTTCTCTGGCGCTGGCGACTTGAGACTTCTCGTCAGCAAGGGTGGGCCCCATTCCAGGACTCCACTGAGTCGTGCTGCATCAGTCGCGTGCTGCACTAAGGCCCTTTGGGTCGCGAGCTCGCCGCTGGTGAGCCGGCTGACAGACTGGGCTTTGGGTGTCGCTGGGAAGCACCAGCTTCCGGCCACAACACGCAGCCAAGAGCCGACTCATCATTAGCATGTATTCTCTTAAGGCTTCCAAATATAAAGTTTTTCACCACCACCACCACCACCCATTGCTCCGCACTCGGGTCTTCGTGTTGGTGGAATGCTTTTTTGCGTTCGCATTCCCACGTGATATGATAAAGTGTAGGTGTGGCATCGCACCAAGGGCAGGTGGCTCTGTATTGTGTCGGGAACATTTTATTAAGTATGTGTAGGTTAGGAAAGGAGTTGGTCTGTAATCTGCGCCAGCCGGTCGCTTCCTCCTTTGTTAGGGCTTTGTGTGGTGGTGGATATCTAATTCTAGCTCCCCTATGCAAGTGCAAGATCTCTGCGTATCCCCCTCGCAAGCCTGTAGGCGGAGCTCCTGAGCATTTGACTGCCCTGCTCGGAATGCGTAACCTCGAGCTAGGCTGTCTGCTCTTCCGTTCCCCCCTATGCCCATGTGGCCCGGGATCCAGATTAGGTTATGCCTGGGTTTCTCCTCGGCGGAGGTTGCCCCGCTGAGTATTTTAAGGGCTGTTCTTCTGATCCTGCCCCTCGTGTAGTTCCTGCACGTCTCCTTCGAGTCCGTAAGTATGTTGAGAGATCGGCCCGTTCTGTAGCCTTCTGCTGCCGCCAGCGCGACGGCAATTTCTTCGGCCTCCGCTGTGCCGGCGACCTTTGCCGTGGCACACGTGATCATGTTTCCTTCCTTGTTTACCACTACTGTCGCAGCTACGCGTTCTCTCTCGCGCGGATATACGGCAGCGTCCGTGTATACGGTGTTGTCTAACTGGGCTAGCGTTCTCTTAACGTACTCGGCCCTCGCTTTTCGTCTGTTTTCGTGAAGATTGGGGTCCATGTTTTTCGGCAATGGTCTCACGTTAATGGTTTTCCTAAGGTGGTCCGGTACGTCCGCCTATCTGTCTACCAGTCCGCTCGTGTCCCGACCCAACCTTCTTAGGAGCGCTCGTCCCGTGGGGGTGCCTCTGAGTCTCGTGATTTGCGTTCCCAGCAGAGCTTCGGCGAGCTCGCTGAAGGTGTTGCTGATGCCTAGCTGGAGCAACTTTTCGTTCGACGTGTGCTTGGGTAGGTGCAGAGCAGTCCTGTACGCCTTCCTGAGAATGATGTCGGCTTGCTCTCTATCCGCCTTGGTCGTCGCGTGGTACGGCAGGGAGTACGTGACTCGGCTGACAATTAGGCTGTTAACTAGCTTGAGAGTGTCTTCTTCTCTCATTCCATATATCTTTTGGGAGACTCTGTTGATCATACGGCCCACCTGCTCTGCCGCCTTACTCAGCAGGCTGATGGTGTGGCTGCATTTCCGGCTTCCTTGCAACCACATGCCCAGGATATTTATCATGTTCTTTTCCGGGATGTTCTGTCCCTCGAGAACGACCTCCTGTGTCGCTTGGGTGGGATGCTTGCCGACCATGAGGAGTTCCGACTTCTCCGTCGAGCATCTTAGGCCCCTCTCTCTGGTGTAAGTTTCTACGCAAGTTGCCGCTTCCTGTTCTTGCTTCTCCCCTAGTGATCCTTGGGTGACCCATATCGTGATGTCATCGGCGTACATCGCGTGATGGATGCCCTGGATCTCCTTGAGCCGTCTTGCAAGTCCAATCATTGCCACGTTGAAGAGGACGGGCGATATGACGGATCCTTGGGGTGTGTTTTGCACGGCGTGGGGAAGACGTCGCTTCTCAGCTCGCCCAGCCCCACGGTCGCCGTTCTGTCGCTCAGGAAAGCTCTGACGTAATCGTGCGTTCTCCTCCCGCAGTTGGTGTTGTTGATGCCTTCCATGATGGCCGCGTGGCTTACGTTGTCGAAAGCCCCCTTTATGTCGGGGGCCATGACGACGTTTTCGCCCGCCTTCGGCATCGCCTCGAGCACTTCCTCGTTGAGTTGGAACAGCACGTCTTGCGTAGAGAGGTTGGCTCTGAACCCGTACATGCTGTCCGGGTACTGAGCAAAATTGTCTACTCCTCCCGTACCTAAAACTGCAATTCGCGGAGATAATGAAGGTCGAGAGCTTAATCCCACAGACCTACAAGGCTGTCCTTGGGCTCCCGCACAGCACGTCTATGGAAAGAATATGCACCCCGCGCGCCACGAAGGCCGACGCATGGCGAGGGCTCGCGCCCTACATGCTAAGTACGGCCGACACATTAGAGAGTTTTAGAATAGGGGGCCCCAAGCTTTGGGGCCCCCAAGGAGCTTGGGGCGTCGAAATGCGCATGCGCAGAACGTAAGGCGCGCTTGGGGTCTTGGGTTAACGCTTGGGGCGGCCCCTATTTTTCCAAAATAGCGTTCGCCCCAAGCCGCCGTTGGGTCGCTTGGGTTACGGCAACATGGCGGCGCTCGGCCAAGCGGCGGCCGCTCGCCTCGGCACACATTCGTCGTCACCGCTCCATGGTGTCACGCGTTCATGGAAAATGAAAGGCCAACGAAGCTTATGCTATGTCTCATGATGCCCGCACAACCAAATTTTAGCGATAAAACGCACTATATTTTCAGATTGCTTCCGGATTTACCGAGCTGTTAGGCTTAGCGAGTTCGCCTCCTTTGGTTGCCATGGGGACCTGACGGCGGAAAGCGCGGAAGGTTCAAATGAGGTTTCCCGGTCTCGGCCTGGATTGACAATTGGCCGATTTCGTCTTGTCTGACGAAAACGGTTTATATAACCGGTAGTCTTAAGATAGTTTTTGCACAATAATAGTACTTTTTGATGAATAATATAACGTTGTTTGCTTTTATATATTAAAATGCTTTTCCTTGGCTACCGTCGTGGCGCTGCAATCGACGAACGCAAGCCCGGCTCCGCTGCGTCGGGAAAACCCCTATTCTAAAACTCGCCGCTCGGCTAGCACGTTGCGCTGCCGCGCGCTACTTCCTTGGGGGCCCAAAGCCTTGGGTCCCCCTATTCTAAAACTCCCTATTAATGCAGCATACGTGGACGCGGCGGAATAACGGCACACCCAGAGACAAGCGTTCGCACTGGCCGCTGTGAATGGGAACGGTTCCACGTTGGCGGCCGCATCCATCGCAACCACCTCCTCCGAGACGGCGGAGGAAGCGGCCATAGCCTTAGCTATTGCAAACACGTCCGCCGATATTATATTCAGTGATTATAAAACAGCCATTCGCAATGTCGCGAGGGGCCGCCTCACGTCTACCTCCCTCCGCATCCTCCAAAGCACCCCTGCTCCGGTTAGTGAAGTTGAACTAATCTGGGTCCCGGCCCACTCGTCTAATCCGGGGAACTAGGCGGCTCACGCGCAAGCCCGAGGTTTCGTCGACCGGGCAGTAAGCGCCCCTCCGACCCGAAGTTCATGAAGTACGGGTTAATTTCTTTTCATGACATTACCCATCACTTCAGGCTGGAAAGGCGCACATATCTCCCCCACAAATCTTTAACAAAGGCGCAGGAAGCTAACTGGCTCAGACTACAAACACGCTCTCTCCTAAATCCGACGGTGCTTGCCCTGATGTACCCAGGCCAGTACAACCCAAACTGCAGTAAATGCGGCGAAAGAGCAACATACGATCACATTCTATGGAACTGTGCAAATGATCCACCAGCGGTGGAATTAATACAGCTCCCTTCTCTCGAGCAGTGGGAAGCCGTGCTGGTCAGCTCGGACGCGAATATTCAACTACGGGTCATCGAGCGGGCTAATAAGGTCGCCGCCAGCCATGGACTAGCGGCCATCTAGTACGTCTCTCCTTAGACCTGCTTGAGCGACGAAATGTTTTCAAATCCAATCCAATCAGTTTGATCGCATACCTTTCCATTTCTTTCATGTGTCTGGCTAACGAGCGCTATAAGTTTCTGTTTCATTTTTGAGATTTCCTTCTCTTCTTGAGCCTCTCCTTCTTCTTCCACATGCTCATTAGTTTGCTGTCCATTATCTCTGGTACATCTTTCGCTTCGGCTACCGCTTCCGTGTCCCTGTCATCTTCCCTCCGCTCTTTTGCCCAGTCTCCCATGTCTTCAATTTCCTTAGCTTTGTGGCTTCTGCGAATCACCCGGATTTTGTCCCACTCCACAATCTCGCCTGTTTGAGTTTCCTCAGTTTGACTCCTTCTCCCAGCTTCGTGGCTACAATGAAGTGGTCGCTGCCCAGATTTTCCATGGTGTTTACCCATTCTACTCTGCCTGTATTTTTACTGAAGGAGAGGTCCGGCGCGGTGTCTCTGTTCACACTGCCACCTACTCTAGTAGGCGCACACGTGTCGGTATGCAAGGTTAGTCCGAGGTTTCGGGACTCCTCAAGGAGAAGTCTACCCTTCGGATCTTGCCTTGCGTGCCCCCATCCTGGTGTGCCGCATTAAAGTCCCCCACGATCACCAACGGGCTTGGCCCGGCCAGTTTGATGGCTTTTCTAAACATCGTTCTGAATTTCATTTTCCTCTGCCTCGGGTTGCTGTAAATATTAAATAGACACTGCAGCACTTTTTGCGAAAATTGGGCTTTCAGCAGAAACCCGCAGTTTTTCATGCTGCAAAATCGACTATCAGGTTGAAATTAGGCAGAAGAAAGCAGAAATTGCCTTTTTTGAGCAGAAATACGCAGCCCGCGCGACGAGGCTCACCGCGGGTCACGCCGCTGCCTGTGGTTGGCCAAGACATTGCGTGTCGACATTTGGAGGACCGGGGAAGCTGCCGATGCGGCTCCTTCGCTGCGCTGTGTGCTGATCGCAGCTCTCTGCGGCTTTGTGAATGTCATTATGGCATACCATTTCGACACGAATGACCATCGGGATTTTCATCGCATGTACTAGTACCAGATGCGCCCACAAATGATGCAGCACTTCAGTTGTGGGAAGCGAAGGTTTGGAATGAAAACTTACTTTGGTTAGAGTAAGGCATTTTGAAAAGTAGTGTGTGTCGTTATTAGCAGAAACTACACGGCCCTCAGCGAAACCTCGGCGCGTATATTCCTGGAAAGGAAGGGCAGCGAACAATGCCTTAGCCGATTACCTCCGTCTCAATTAACCTCTCGCCCCACACGAAAGGTCATTGTTGTGAGAAATGAACCCAAGGCTTGGTGTACCAAATCCTGCTTTGAGTGTCAGTCGCCGTACCTTGGGGAAACGAAGAATTTTATAGAAAGGGTGAATCAGTACACAACTGCCACCAGACAAACGAACAATAAGCGAAGCGCGGTGATGGTGGTGGTGGTGACAAACTTTATTAAGATGAGCCTTAGCTGTGACATCCTACGGATGGAATGGCTCTTGGGTGCGTGTCGTGGCCGGAAGGTGACGTTTCCCGGCGACTTCCAAAGCCCAGTCCAACAGCTGCCGCTGGGCAACCGGCTCAGAACTGGACACCGCAGCCTCCCATCGCTCGAGGTTTGTGAGTTGCCATTCGGCAGGTGGAAGATGCTCAGGGCAAGAATAAAGAATGTGAGCAAAATCCGCTTTTGGAGCACCACAGAGGGTGCATTCTGGCGTGAACAGTCCCGGGTGAACAAGGGCGAGGTAGGCAGGGGAGAGAAAAGTGCGGAATTGTAGCTGGCGCCACGTCACCTGCTGCAATTTAGTGAGAGACTTGTGTAGAGGTGGATAGGCAAGACGTTGTTCGCGGTAGTGCACAGTGATCTCGTGGTATGTGACCATACGATCTCGAGCGTCACTCCAGGCGTCGGCGGCTCCTGCTCGGCTGACGAAACCTCGAGCAAAAGAGTGAGCCGCCTCATTACCTGGGTGGACGGCGTGGGCTGGGACCCAGAGAAGCTGAATAGGTCGGATAGGAGCGGGAGATTGGCTGAGAAGCCGGAACGCGGGTTCGGAAACACGTCCTTTCGCAAAGTTTCGGATGGCTGTCTTCGAATCAGTAAAAATGGGGGTCGCCGATGTAGTAGAGATTGCTAAGGCTACTGCCGCCTCCTCCGCTTCCGCGGAAGTGGAAGCGATGACAGTACCTGCGGTAAGAAGGGTGGAGGAGTTTGACACTACAGCTAGGGCGAAGGCGGGAGAAGATGTGTAAGAGGCAGCATCGACGTAGACGGTCTCCGGCTCTGTCCCATAGTGTTTGTGTAGGGCGGCAGCCCGAGCAGCACGTCGAGCCAAGTGATGTTCGGGGTGCATGTTCTTGGGTAGGGGGCGAATGGTAAGACGTTCTCGTGTGTGGCGTGGTAGGGAGAAGGTGTGGGCGTAATATCCAGGGGGACATAGACCGATAGCGTCAAGAATGTGACGGCCGGCTAAGGTGGAGGAGAGCCGATCAAGTTGGGCAGACCGATGAGCCTCGATGAGTTCGGCGAGGGTATTTCGTACGCCCATCTTAAGAAGACATTCATTCGACGTGTGGCGAGGAAGGTTGAGGGCCGTCTTGTACGCCTGGCGGATAAGGCAGTTGACCTTGTTCTCCTCTACTCGAGAGAGGAAGAGGTATGGCAATGAATAGACTACCCGACTAAGAACGAAAGCCTGGATCAGGCGCCGGAGGTCGTGTTCCCGCATGACACTGTGTTTATTAGCGATTCGTCTAATCAGGCGGACTGTTTGTTGAACGGTAACACTGAGCTTGGTGATCGTGGCAGTGTTCTTGCCATTGTTCTGAAGAACCATTCCCAGGATACGAACTCTCTCCACCTCCGGGATTCGGACGGCGCGAATAGTGACCTCGATTCTAGGTGGGGGAGCTTTGTCGATTCTCGATCTAGGCGGGTGAAGGACCAAAAGTTCAGATTTGGTGGGTGAGCATGCAAGACCGACCCTCTGAGCATGAGAGGTCACCACATCTGCGCCAGCCTGCAGTCTCTCTTCAATGGTTCCCACATTACCTGTGGAGATCCACAGGGTGATGTCGTCAGCATATAGAGAGTGCGACATGCCGGGAATGGCTGACAGAGCCTTTGTCATTGGGATGAGAGTAATATTAAACAGAAGCGGAGAGAGCACAGATCCCTGAGGCGTGCCTCGGTTACCAAGGGTAAAGACAGGGGAGCAGAGGGAGCCAAATGTGATTTCAGCTGTGCGCTGGCGAAGAAAGGCTGAGATGTATTGTTGAATACGATGGCCGACATGTAGGGATGACAGAGCATCCAAAATGGCCGAATGGTGTACATTGTTGAATGGTTTTTCCAGGTCGAGGGCAAGCACCGCGCTCGTGCGTTTCCTGTTGCGGGGGTGAATGATGTCTTCTGAGATCTGCAGCATGATATCTTGAGTGGAGAGGTGGGGTCGGAATCCTATAATTGTGGGGGGAAAGAGGAGTTTATCATCCATGTGTTCCTGGAAACGAGCAAGGATTACGTTCTCGAAGAGCTTCCCGAGGCAAGACGTAAGGGAAATAGGGCGCATATTTTTGATATCAAGAGGCTTGCCTGGCTTGGGGATGAAAGTTATGCAGGCACGAGTCCACTGTGAGGGGAGGGTTCCCGTTCGCCAGCACTGATTGAACAGGTCCGCAACAGCCTCTACAGACGAGCCGTCCAGATTGCGGAGCATCTTATTAGTGACTTTGTCAGCGCCGGGGGCTGAGGTGGTTCGGAGTTTGTGCATGGCCGCGCGAACTTCTGCTGAGGAGATATCCGCGTCGAGCTCCGGGTTGGGGCTCCCCGAATACGGGGAAAGAGGCGTGCGAGGGGTTGTGGTTAGATATTGATCTTTAAGGGCTTGTATAAGCGCGTCGTCTGAGAGGGGGAGTTGATGCAAGATGCGTGTGATATTCCTGTGTTGGATAGCCTTGGAGTGACCCGGGTCGAGGAGATGCCTCAGTAGGGACCAAGTGTTTTTGAGGCCTAAATTGCCACTCATGCGGTCGCAGAGTTGTCCCCATTGTTGATGGGCTAGGTCGCGTGCATGCGCTTCAATCTCGCACACAAGGTTAGAGATACGTCGTTTAAGAGGTGTATTGTGCTTTTGACATAGCCAGCGCCGCTGAAGGCTGGCGTGTGATTCCCGCATATGGAGAAGGCGGCTATCAGCACTCGAAGTGTCCTCAGGCTCGGGAATGGTGGAAGTAGCGCGGGCGATATCGCGGTGAGGGTGTCGGTCCATTCAGAGAGGTCTGTGATGGTGTCCGGGGCCAGCCTCCGTATCTGGCGGAACTTGTCCCAGTTCACCACTTGAACTCCTCGTTGTTTTAGCGAGGTAATTGAAGAAATATTGAGCTCTGTGGAAATTATATAATGGTCACTGCCAAGTGAATGGTTTGTGTTGACCCATCGGGTGTCATGGATGTGTTTGCTAAGTGTGAGGTCTGGGCTGGTGTTGTGTTGAACACCTGACCCGATCCGCGTGGGGAACGTGGTGTCACTAAGCAGGGAGAGGCCTTCGTTCTGAATGAATGAATATAGGGAGGTGGCTTTACGACAGTTTTTGCGGTACCTCAGCTGATGTGGTTGGCGTTGAAGTCACCCATTATAAGCAGTGAGTTGTTCGAGCTTATCGATATCGCCTTGCGGAGAGCAGCAAGAAGAGGGGCAGGAGGACATTTGGGAGGGCTGTAGAGATTTAGGATGAAAAGACTGAGTGATTGGCGTGTCCGGGGGAGGAGCTCCAGCCAGAGACCGTCCACGTCGTCTATCTCTAACGGGTGCTCTATCGCAGTTAGATTGCGATGGACTAGTGTGGCGACCTTGGTCTGTGGTGGAGCAGCTGGTTCGTATGTAGTGTAATTACTGAGCTTGACTGACGTTAGCGTTTCCTGAAGCGCAATGACACTGGGGGCGTCGCAGCTGGAAAGGGTCTGTAAGTGAAACTGCAGGTTGTCTCGTTTTGAACGAAACCCCCTGCAGTTCCACTGCCATGCCTTAATGGTATGGGGTGTCGCAGCCATTTTGGACAATGACGGAGAGCGCGGAAGATGTAACGGGTGACGTATGACTTCTCGGGGGAGGCTCGAGAAATTGCGTTTGAATTTGCGCGACAGACGCCTCTTGATTGCTCTGGCGTGTTTCGAGCGCCGCCACGCGGTCAGAAATGTTCTTCATCCACGTTTGAGTTTCAGAGCGGAATGTGTTAAGTGTCGCCATCATGCGTTTCTCAAAATCTTGCATGAATGACGTGACCTGATGTACAAGGTTGTCAGTGACTGGCTGGGAAAGGGAATTAGCATCATCAGCGGGCTTCCGCTTAGCGGGGAGCCCACGTGCTGGTGACGTGGCGCGTGAGGAGAAGGTGGAGGGGTTAGAGACAGAGGAGGAATGGGGCATGTTTGGATTTGTCGGGCGTTGCACCACTGGGGGCAATGGCGCTGGGGAGCGCTCACGCCTTAGGAGGATTTGGAGCTGCTCTTTAAGAGCAGCGATTTCGCGACCTTGGGATGATAATTTGGCTCTCAGCTCCGCGTTTTCTTTCTCGAGCGAGGAAGGCTGCAGCCGCCAGCTCACCTGGTTTTTAGATGAATCCTGGACCTTTTGGCCTGGAAGTGGCGGGAAGGACGCGGAACGGCTCCGACTGCGGTCAGTTCTTGAGCGGGAGGAAGAGCGTCGGCGGCTTCGCGACTCCCTGAGACTTTTGGTTGGTGGATTTGGTGGTAGACCTGCTGGAGGCGTTGTCCCAGTATTGGAGACAGGCGTCTTGTTGTCGGAGCGCTCGAAACGCACTTTGCACTTGAGCGTTCCTGTGAAGTGTGCTCCGTTGCAGATGATACACTTGGGAGTGCAATCCGGCGTTTCTTTGATGGGGTGAGACGCACCACAGCGTGGACAAAGGCCGGTGCGTTCCTTGGGACACCCATCAGCACGGTGGCCTGGCTTGCGGCAGTTGGTGCACGCTTCAACTTTCGCCTTGAAAGGTTAACATGCGTTGAGGGTGTCGTAGAAGACAAGCTGTTTTGGAACCTCCATAGTGTCGATGAAGGTAACCAATATGGACTTGGTGCGTCCTGGTTGGCGAGCGTCGGCGATCGTAAAATGCCGGCTAGCGTTCAGCGCCACAAGGTCGGAGATTTCTTCTTGGGTCTGGTTATAAACTGCGTTGTAAAGTATCCCCCTGACAGCGTTGTCAGGGGCAGCGACGTATGTTTTCACCAGGTACTGTTGGTCGTGAAGTCGCAGCTCTTGAATCTGGACATAGCGCTTCATTCGGGCTTCTGAAGGCGTACTTACGGTGAATGAGTTGTTGTAAGGGTTAAGCCGTAGCTTGTCCTGAGCCCGAGCATCTGCATAGTCAATCTCTGTGCCAGTGCAGAGAAGGTGGAGAAGAGCACCGCCATTCACGAGACGCAGGTCGAGACGACCACCCGAGCGGAACACGATCTTGAAATCTGAAGTTGGTAGACGAGGAAGGGGAGCATGCTTCTTGATTTTGTTTGTAGTAGATACGCCTTGCAACGACTGGGCCGGCTTGCCTGGACCTGCCTCGGAATTGGACTCTGCTGATGCGTCATTTGATGACTGCTTCATGGTGGGGTAGAGTTTGTTGCGGGCACGGACGGCGCGGGTTCACCGTGGATCATTTTCAAATTCTTGAGAGGAAACTTCTTCGCCTTCGACGGCGTACTCCATCTATGATGATGTAGGCTCGAAGACGCACGAGGCGATGAGCAGCCGGCGGCGTTAACCCTAACCGGTGGCGCGTTTGCCGAGCTCTGCAAAGTATGCGATGCATTGACGGGGCCATTGTAGACAAAGTCAAATGCGCGCCGAATGCTGCTTGAGTCATACGAGGTTTAGCAGACATAGAGAACCTTTCCTTTTTTATCGTACTCTCACAATACATCTTGAGTGAATTGATGGCTCACGTAGGTTGAAAGCCAAGCTGCAGCTCCTCCGCACCCATAGATTCAATGGAAAACCATGTTCCGAAATGGTGTTTCACAAGAGCCTCGTCATTTCCATTTCCAACTTAATTTGCATTCTTAAACAAGACAGGACTGTGTAAAATGACGAGGCAGCAATAGGTGCAAAATCACAAGGCCATATATGAACAACTTCGATGAGTGCTTACTTGGACGCATCGAAGGAAACCTCACTCTGTGCGCTCCTTACCTGAATGCGCCCATACCCAGCTCAGTGGTACACTCCTTATATTCTAATAATGCTCCGGTAAGAGTTCCACGCACGAACCTATCAGACACGTGCTGTGCTGGAAAGGATCCCGCAAAACCTTCACAACCTAGCTGCGCCACATCAGTGGGCTTTCCTTAATAATCTGCTAGTTTGCAGCAGCACGTGCTGATGAGTTGGTCATGCTTAGCACAGAAGCCTGTTGCGCGAAGCTTTTGCGAAACAAACAAAAAAACGAGGCACGCGAATTCAACCATGCGCCGGTGATGTCTGTCCGTCCCATAGCGAGTTTCCACTCCATCAATGGATTGCAGTCAACGCTAAACGCAACGGGTCACATACAATTGAGGCCTGAATAGTCAGAAAGTAATGGAACTACGAAGTGCTAGCTTTACCTCCCTTTTCTTCCTTTAATAATCGTGGTTCTAGGAAATGATGACTGTCCCGACGCTTTTGAGCAAAGAAATAGAAAGAACCGCGTCATGGTTCAGCCATGCCTTTTTGTCAAAGCCCTATAGAAATCGCATTAGGAACACGCAGAATATAGTCACAGTAAGAAAAATGCTTCGATTGGAATGTTTCCTTTGCTCGGCTTGAATTTATCTCTCTTCTCAGCCCAGCCGCACTGCGCCGTGAGCTTTTAACACAATGGAAGATTACATCGTCGCGTCCACTGCTGTTAGTGCATCCAAGCACATGCAGATTTGTGTTGTATCAGGTGCACAACACTAAGTTGATGTGTTTTGGAAGTCCGCAACGCACGCAAGACGAGGGACAGCGCACGCCGAAAGCGCCCTCCGTTGGTTCTAAATGCCTCCAGCTCCTCATGATGACGTCACGACGGACGCAGAAGCGAGGTTTCTCTCTCCACTTGCGCATGCAGGACGTAATGCTCCGTCTAAAGCATGATATCATAGACTCGAGATCGAGAGACACCAAACTGATCCTGGGCCTAGACCTCATCAAGGCCTTCGACAATGTCAGGCACGAGGCTATCATCGAAGGGCTCGAATTAAGTGCTCGGAGTAGGGGAGAGAATGTACAACTACATAAAAGACTTCTTATCGGGCAGAAAAGCCTGCATGACATTTCAAAATTTAGAATCTCCTACGATACATACAGTTAGGAAGCAAAGACACACCGCAGGGCTCAGTGATATCGCCTTTCCTATTCAATGTGGCATGAGAGGCCTCCCGGGTAAACTTAACCAAATCAAGGGCTAAATTTTAGCCTCTATGCGGGCGATATCAACCTCTGGACTAACCATGGGAGCAATGCGAGTACGGAGGAATGCCTGCAGGCAGCGACCGACATCATTGTCGATTACGCGGCAAAAAGGGGACTTTCGTGCTCCCCGCATAAATCTGAGTTGTTCGTTTATAACCCAAAGTACCTCCGCTGCAAGAATAGCGGGTAGTTTCATATTCAGGTGGAGGGCAAACCGGTGCCAAAAGTAGATCAGACCAGGATTTTGGGGATGGTCATCCAATCCCACGGCCATAACGGAGAGGTCCTAAAAAAATTAGTAAGTTCCGCGATGCAAACCCTCGGGCTCTTGAGGAGGGTCGCCACTAAAGGAAGAGGCCTCAAGGAGAGAAATTTATTAAAAATAATCCAGGCGTACGTAATAAGCAGAATCAGTTACACCATGCCCTACCTGGACATCAAGGCCGGCGAAAAAGAGACATTAGACTGCCTGATTCGAAGATGCGTTAAGAATGCGCTAGGACTGCCACTTCTCGAACTACTTCTCGAACTCGGAGTGCATAACACGTGAGCAGAATTGGCGGAGGCAGTATGTGTCTCCTAATTAGAGAGACTAAGCACGGCAGGGTAATCCTTGCAAAAGTAGGCCTCGACCCAGAAAGAGGAGTTAAAAAAAGTCACAATTAATAGTGAAATCAGGAATGCCTTGGTAGTCCCCCCCTTCCCCTATAGAAATATGCATCCAGAATTTAATGTCGAAAGAAGGGCCAAACGAGCCGAAGCTCTAGAGCGACGGTTCAAGAGCATGGGAGCAAAGGAAGTAGTAGATGTTGATGCGGCAAGTGGCAGAACAGGTGCGGCAGTAGCTTCGGTAGTCGATGGCTGAGGGGCACCGGTATCCGCGGAAGCCATCAGAGGCCGCAACACAGAGACTGCGGAGGAAGTTGCAATAGCGCTAGCTTGGGTAGGAACGGAAGCCAAGTTCATAATTAGCGACAGCGAAACTGCCATTCAACATTTTGTGAAGGAGAGGATATCGCCGGAGGCGGCCAGAATCCTCACGGAAAGAACGCTGAATAGGAAAATTCAGTTAATTTGGACACCCGCTCACGCTGCCGTTCCTGGTAACGAGGTGGCTCACGAGCTAGTCCGAGCTTTCTACTTCCGGGTAGCCGTCGAGCCCCACGAACACTGGGCATACGACGAGCGTCTGCAAAATTACGGGGAAATCATGGACAATTATAAATTGGGACGTAGACTGGTACCCCCGCCAGATGTTAGACTAAATTATAGAGAAGCTGCTGCGTAAATGCGGGTACAAACTAATACGTTCATGAACCCGGTCTGGGCGTTTCACGCGCTACCAGACCTTAGGGACAATGATCTGCGCAAACACTGTGGAGCGAAAGAGACCCTCGACCACATAATTTGGGAGCGCCCACAATCTCCAGGGATAGGAGAAATCATTACAAGTAGAGAAGCCTGGGATACCCTGCTGCGAAGTGCGAACCCTGTGATCCAGCACCGCACCGTTCATCTGGCGGAAGAGGCCGCAACCACGACTTCCCGTCTTCCCCGAACGCGTGCGGGGGGCGGGGAAAAGGACGCCCATTTCCGATGGAATTAAACGTTGTACCGCTGTACACCTAACCGACCAACTCTCTTCGCTTTCCTCCTTTGTAACAGTCGTGCGGGGCGCGGGAAATTTGAATTGCACGATTTCAGTCGCGGATTGCATAAGTGTTTTATGCATAATCGAAAAAATAACTTCACAGGCATGGTTAAAAAATAACCTACTTCAAAAATCTATACTATTGGCACACTTTAAAACCGCTGCAGCGTCCCTTTAAGCAGAAATATGCTTTTTGTTCTCTCGCGTCCCGTGATCGTTTCTATAATAATCGCTTCTGTCTCCCCTGCTCACGTCATCACGACTGGCTGTGACGTCATTTTACTGTGACGTTATCGGCTGTGACATCATGACTGCATGTTACAGAATTAAAACGTCACATCTGGTCATGTCTAATGGCCAGAAGTGACGTCATAATGACGTCACATCCAGTCAGGACTTCACGACTAGGGTAGACGTCACCAGGCGATTGACCCCGCCGGACATTCAATCCAGGCGTGTGTGCGGCATTCACGTGGCGTTTCCTCTAACGCAGCACCACCGAGCATATTGAAGCAGGCTCAGTGAAGCAGGCATCAGCGGCGTTTTCAATTAGTTTACAGAAAAGAAGAGGCACAGTATCTGTTGTCATTCTCCGCAGACACCCGAAAGGGCCTGTCACAGTAGCACGACACGAGGCCGATTTGGTCTACCAACAGAGCGTCTTCCTGACGTCTGAGTCTATGTCACACTGAACCGACTGAAGCATTCGGCCGACAGTCGGCGTCGGCAGCACGTCACTGTAAGAACGATTTTCGGCCGATGGTAGCCCAACTCCTACATCTCACTTCCGAGACAACGTGCGAAATCTTCCACCGACTTTGACCTCTCGTTATCACTTTATTCTCGTGTCATTATACTGTTCCTTTTTTCTGCCATGAGAAATTCTGCTTTCTATAGGCGTTATGTTACTTGACTTCTCATAATTGTTATGTAATGGATGCTTTATTTTTATTTATTTTTCATAAATTCAACCATACCAAAACAAGCACTTTCAAGTCGTGATTATAGGCCGCGACTGAATACTGCCCTTTATTTCACGGCTGTAGTTGCTTGATAAGAACGGCAGTGTTCGAATAATAAAAGTTGTCCGCAACGAATAAGCGACAGTATATAATAAAATGAAAAAGAAAAGACACAAAAACTAACCCCTGCCCCCTGTACGAGATTGAACTTATGGCCTACCGTTTGATAGCCAACTGCAATAGGAAGGAAGGAGGGAAAACGTTATTTTGCCAACTGCGCTAAGCACTTCAGCAAAAACGTAAGGTTTTACCAGTGCTTTCAGAGGTTGATATATGGTTTTAGCTATTATGCTGCTTTGCAGTGCGAAAGTCGCGAAGGCAGTAGGAATGTTAACCACTTAACAAAAATAAAGAGTGTTGTAGAATCTGCATTGGAGTAATGCAAAAGCGCGGATGCTGCTGTTGGTTGCTTCTAGTTGATTAATTCAATTCTTGTTTCGCCATTTTGTATTTACTACTTTCCAGTTGCGCGCCAATACCTTCCTATACCCTTTTTCGGCTCTACCTCCGGTTGCGTGACGTCACATCCTGTACGTCACATTATTTCACTTCTTGTTTATCCATTTTAGGGAGACTGCAGGCTTCAGTGGTGGTAGTGGCGACAAACTTTATTAAGGCGACCCTTAGTTGTAACATCCTAGTGGTGGGATGGCACTCGGATGCGTGTCGTGGCCGGCAAATGATCGGATTGCAAAACATTTAATTCGTCGCTCAAGCAGGTCTAAAGAGAGACGTACTAGATGGCCGCTAGTCCATGGCTGGCGGCGACCTTATTAGCTCGCTCGATGGCCTGTAGTTGGATCTTCGGGTCCGAGCTGACCAGCACGGCTTCCCACTGCTCGGAAAAAGGGAGCTGTGTTAATTTCATCACAGGTCGATCATTTGCGCAGTTCCATAGAATGTGATCGTATGTCGCTCTTTCGCCTCATTTACTGCAGTTTGGGTTGTACTGGCCTGGTTACATTAGGGCAAGCACCACCGGATTTAGGAGGGAGCGTCTTTGTAGTCGGTGTCAGCTAACTTCCTGCGCCTTTGTTAAAGATTTGTGAGGGTGGGGGGAAGGCGGATATGTGCGCCTTTCGAGCCTGAAGTGATGGGTAATGTCATGGAAATAAATTAATCCGTCCCTCGTGAAATTCGGGTCGGAGGGTGCGCTCACTGCCTGGTCGTCGATGTTGTTGTTGTTGTTGTTGTTGAAAACTTTTATTGTCCAACAGAGAAGGACCACACCGCCTGGGCCGCTCTGTCTCACCCCCCTGTAAGGGGGAGGGGACTTAGCGGCCCAGCCGCACGGGATGGTCGCATTAGATGCTGGCCGGTTTGGTTTCGCCGGCGGCCTCTGCTGCCAGTTGGACGGCGGTGAGTTGGAGCTCAGGGTCCGAGCTTCGCAATAAGGTTTCCCAGGCTTCCCTACTGCTAATGTTTTGCGCCCTGCCTGGGGAGTAAGCGCACTCCCAAATTATATGGTCGAGGGTTCCTCTCGCCCCACACTTTTTACATTTATCGTCCTCGCAGTCCGATCGGATATGTTGAAACCTCGCGCTTGCGCGTCAGCCGCCTCGTTCGGAGGGCGCCGCAAGTGCGCGAACGCATCGGACGTGCAGCGCATCTGCTCCGCCAACTTTTGTCAGGAAGCACAGAAATATTTCGCTGACTCCAGAATGAATGTATTCAT
This sequence comes from Amblyomma maculatum, assembly GCA_023969395.1. NCBI lineage: Eukaryota > Metazoa > Arthropoda > Arachnida > Ixodida > Ixodidae > Amblyomma > Amblyomma maculatum. The sequence goes on from JAJIZL010090019.1 coordinate 24,273, forward strand.
CAGATTCGTGAACTCATCTGGCCTCTGAAGACATCATTCTGAACCAGGTGGGGCCAAGTTTCGCCGATTTTGGAGTGTCACCTTGTTTGCCAAGTGAACACGGAGCTGGGCCTAACAGCTCCGGTTCCCCGGACGCTGGCGACGGAGCACGCTCGACGCTGCTGTGACCAACCTGGCCACGAAAATGCTTCACGGATACGACCCTACGACTTTCTCGTGCGCAAACATTCCTGCAAGTCAGCTTGCAGCCCCAGCGGAGCCGCTTTCACCTTCGCAAGAGGCTGCGTTCCAAGTTATGCAGAGACGCCGCCGCCAACAAAGCAAGGGTGTGGAGCCCACTACAGGTTCCACACGTAATTCGTCGAAAGTGAAGAATCGCGCTCTCTCCACCACAACTCCTATGAAGAAACAGAAGACACCGGCATCTTTTTGGGTTCCCAAACCAACTGTGCGCATGCAACCCGGGGACTATGTGGTAGTGCTCTAGCCTACAACAACAGTCTCTCTGAAGACAGCGTTCCAAGCGGGTGAGTTGGCTTCTGCCCTCCGCATTACGCTCGACCGACTCAACGCATTAACTATCAGCCCCAGTTGAGAGCAGAACTTAGTAGTGTGTGGCACGCAAGAAGAAGTGGTGCGACACTTGCTCACAGACTTTCAACTTCCCTCTGGTCAGGGACTCATTCCGATGCGTGGACATAGAAAACTGACTGCTGATGTGTGCCGTGGGGTTATCACGGTGCACAATCGTGAAACCAGTGAATCACTTCAACCCAAAATCCAGAGGCGTGGTGGTGAACTCATAGCCATCAGAAAGCTGGGAACCACCAATGTAGTCGTGCTCACTTTTGAGGGCTCCACTGTCCCTCGGTTTGTGCAATACAACTGCGAACTTGCCCAGTTTACCAGTACAAACGTACGATCCCAGCCTGCTACCGGTGTGGTGAACTGGGCCGTCGAGCCGACATCTGTCCGGCTCTAGTAAACGAACGCTGCGGCCTATGCGGCCAAAATGTCGGCGCCACTTAAGAGGGCATGGTGCCACATGACTGCAAGCCAACATGCCTGGTCTGCGGGGGTAGCCATCTCACCAGCTCCCGTGAACATAAAGAAAAATTCCTAAAACTTCAATCACCCTGCGGGCTCGCTAAGAAGACTAAAGGGCCCCCACCAACAAGACGCCCGTACCCACAGCTGAAAAGGCCATCCAGAGATGTGAATAAGGACTCGCTACATGGGGATCGCACCAAAATCTCCAAGCAAGGCAACGACAAGGGGCATCGGCAGTTGGCGTCCTCACAACACGCGAAGGCAGCGCCATACAGCGGCGGCACCGGAGACTCAGCTTTCGGACCACGTCAGCAAAAAGACGTCGTTGATCGCGTACCCCAGCGGGACCCAAGACAATCACAGGTGGGCAGTTGGGCACATAAAGTCGCCTCCCAGTCCTCTCCTTCCTCTCTTCGCTCTCCCACCTCCACCAACTCCCCTTCTCCCCTCGAAGCTGAACTTAGACGTGAGCTTGCTCTTCTCCGGGCACAGAATGGAAAGCTCGAAGCCAGACGGAACGCCCTGGCCCCTCAAAACGCCTCCTCTAGGCGCGTCCTGGAGGCCCGAGTGGCTGCTATCGAAAACATTGCTTCCTAACCTCCTCAAATCATAAACGCTGCCATTACCGCTCAGATGGAAAGCATACCTGCCCGCATCACGCGTTCGGTAACAAGTTTAACCCAGAAATGGATGCTCGAACAACCACCTATCTAAACCCGCAGGACCCCGTAAGCTTCCCGCGCGTCCAGTAAAATTGTCTCGCCGCATTGACAATTCTGATAACGAGGAACGCGCCATAAGCGAGGCGTCTGGCGCCGGCGGATCGAACCTTTTTAATACAGAGGCATCCTTCCCCCCCTCCATCTCTGATCATGGCCCACAATCCTAGATCGCGATCATCCACACAAACACATCCCTTCACACTAACCCAGTGGAATTGCAGATGTTTCAAGAACCGGCAGAAGCGAGCGCACCTTCGCCTTTACCTTGAAACATGTGAGTTCCTCGTGGCTCTTGTCGCCCTTCAGGTGCTAGAAGCCAACGCCAAACTCACTATCAGACTTTCCAGAGGGACACACAAACCTGCATCCTACTCCACAAAGACTACACAGCACAAGAGGTCACCCTTCCATCGATCCCCGAATACTCCTATGTCATGGTCACAGTCTTAACTTTGCGAAGCTAAGACCCCCGACTCATGTGCTAAATATATACTGTCCCCCCACACTTAAACATGTAACTTTTTCCAAGCTCTTTACAGAAGCAATGCGCGTGGCTGGACGTGACCCCCTACTCATTGTAGGGGATATCAATGCTCCCTGTCGGCAATGGGGCTGCCTTAGAGAGGAACCCCGAGGAAGAAAATTGGCGGAACTAATTTCTACCCTCGGTCTTACCATCCACACCGATCCGCCCAATCCCACTCGCATGGGCAACTCGGTAAGCAGAGATAGATGCCCTGACCTGACTCGTACCCCCAATATTCAGCACGCCGACTGGCTTGATACGCAAGACACTCTGGGCAGTGACCACTGTATTATTAATTCCACTATATACACACGGCTCCTTAAACGACCAAACCACCGAGCCCATAATCCCGACTGGACGAAGTTCCGCGCGACACTTCCCTCTGTTGACATTGTCCGCTCGGGATATCACGAGTGGGTGACCTCTCTAATGGCAACCCTCCGCACTAACGAACAACGCATCCAACTCACCGACTCCACCCCAGAAGTAGACAACCATCTTCTCCATCTTTGGGAGGCCCGCCGCAGTCTTAACGATGGGAAAAACAGGAACACAACAGGAAAGTAAGACACCGCACCGTTGAACTCACCCAAAAGGCAGCCGACTATGCCGCTCAGTTAGCCGACACAAACTGGGCGGATCGATGTAACACTGCTGCGCGCCAGATGTTAGGTCGTAATACGTGGCGTTTGTCTATTGCACTTATAGACCCCTCTCAAACACGTGCAGAAACGACGCCGTATCTCCACCGTGTCATTCATAATTTTCCCGGTACTACAACACAGTTGGACCGAACACTGTGTGACAGATATCTGTGTACCACAGTAGACCTTCATCTATCCTAATGCTCATACGCAGGCCAAGCAAACCTGGAGCTGGATGCCCCGTTCCAGCTCTATGATTTGGAGGAGGCCCTAGCCAAAATGAAGTGCGGTGCTTCACCGGGCCGGGACAAGGTTACCGTCAAACTTCTCGCGAACCTGCCCGATGCAGCGTACCATTCCTTTCTTGAATTTACCAACCAAATTTGGCTGGGAGAGATTTCTCTCCCCCAGGATTGAAAGACAGCCCTAGTGGCGTTCATTCTTAAGGCAGGCAAGCCAATTGATGTGGAAAACCTGCGCCCTATCTCCCTCACATCTTTTGCTGGCAATTGATGGAGACTATGATGTGAGACAGGTTGTCCACTTACCTCGAAGTTGGGTTTCCGACCACAGAAATCCGCACAAGATATCCTTCTACAAATTCATCATGACATATTAGAGCCTAAAGAACTCCCTCACAATGACAAGCTAGTCCTGGCTTTATATTTGAAAGGAGCCTTTGATAACTTGAAACATGAAGTGATACTAAATCATCTCCAAGATACCAACTGTGCTCAGAATACGTATCGATACATATGGCAATTTCTCACGGGTCGACACGCCTACATTCCAATTCAAGAGACGGAACATATGGACCCTATACCATCGGATCGAGGAGTACACCACAAGACGCAGTGTTGTCTCCTCTCCTCTTCAACCTTGCAATTAAACATCTTCCCGCAAAATTAAGCTCTATGCCTGGCATCCGATATACCATATATGCGGATGATATCTCTATCTGGGCAACCGAAGGTAATCTTGGACACATGGAAACATGCATACAACAGGCAGCGGAGGTGGTGGACGCTTACGCGGCGTACTGTGATCTGCAATGTGCCCTCACCAAGTCAGAATTTGACCACAACCGTCCCTCCCATTGGGACGACACTTCAATTCACCTTACACTTCCTTCGGGTCTGATTAGAGAGGCCAAGGAGATCCGCATTTTTGGTCTCTTTATTCACCAACAATGCAGACCGGACACAAACTAACAAAACTTCGCATGTATGGCGACCAGGTGGGCCGTATGGTCCGCCGGGTCTCCAATAAGCGTGGGGGGTTACGAAGTAAAGATGCCTTGCGGCTGGCACATGCATTCGCTATGATTACAATTCTTTACTCAACCCCCTACCTTCACAAGCGCAAACATGAGCAGGACCAACTCGAGGTCATACATCGCAAAGTTATCAAACGGGCTCTTGACCTCCCCATTGCCACATCCAACCAGCGTTTGTTGGGCCGTGGGATGGTCAATACCTAACGGGAACTCCGAGAGGCTCATCTTTTAAGCCAATACACGCGCCTATCACAAACGCCATTTGATCGCCCCATTCTTGACCGACTACACATCCAATGCACCACCACCTTTGAGAAACAGGTACGAGCGCCAGAACTCTGGAGACGCGCCCTCAGGGTCTGACCGCATTCCGCACTCTGATCATAGTGGCCGTCGCCAGGCGCGTACGGAAGCACTGGA
>JAJIZL010090023.1:0-10776 GCA_023969395.1 Amblyomma maculatum
TTTATTTCAGAAAAGGTTCATGGTAGAGCAGCAATAATTCCACAATATGTTCTCAGCATAATTATCCGCAAACAGCTAAAACTCATATTTTATGACATTTGAATACAAAGATACGATCGCGCTAATTTACAGAAAACAGCGAATATTGAAAATTTTTAGGAAAAAAAAACAGTTTTAAGATTGTTCAAACTTTTTCCACCCATTCTACACTACCTCAGCCTTCAAAACCATTAAAAAACACCTTGCACAATTTTGTAGCGCAAGTAATTATGGCCACTTCGATAAAGCCTTTGTCCAATTATAGCGCACCGCGCAGTTCTGAAGATTCTACGGAATTTGTGAATTGTTCAAGGTTTTTAAATTTTGGCATATAATTTTGTAACAGGGAGAAATATATTTACAAAAGAGGATTAAATATATATACATTGAGGAACAGCCAAGGAGCCAGGCTCCGAAGGCCCCCGTTCGACGCACTTCTTTTTCTTAATCTTCCACAAACGAGCGCGCCACTTCGTCCTCATCATTCTCCAGCTATAACAATATTTCTTCGGTCATGTTTTGTCTCGACTTCGCGAATCGACGATGACAGACACAGCAATGAATGACTCAGAATCAATTTTGTGCGCGTCGAGGTTCTGATGCGCTGTGGCATCAGGCAACACACAGACGTTTTTCGCAATCACCTTCACCTTAACGCGGATTGCACAAAAAGAAGATAACGTTCAATGAGCAAGCAACGTATTCCAAATCATTTTAGTAGAATGGAAGAATTGGAAAGGGCATGGAAAACTGCCTCATTAAAACAATGTTTCTGGGCTGCATTCGTTTTTTCGAATGACTCGACAGCGAACATTATTTTCATTCCTGTACAGTTTTTTTATTCCTTTGCCACCGCCTTAATATAGCGCGGCTGGAATGGTCAAACTCTAAACTAATAGGCGGAACAAACTATTTTTGTTGTTTATTGCCGATATATATGTTGTGCGCCATATAAATGTACCGGGGCCTTCATGCTCGCAGTCTGCGCGAAAAACTGTCATTTTTTTACCACCGTGTGAATGCCCAAAACTAGAATGGTAACCTCGCGAGTCTTTCGGCTTTTCATTTTCATGAAAGTGATTGCCAGTGATTGCGTCCAGAAAGTACACACATCATATTCGGACCTTTCTCCAGGTAAACAGACGATGCTGCGCGTAGTTCCTTATGGATAATACAAAAGCACTAGAACAAAAACATCGCTGAGAAAATGGTCATTTGTTCCTTCAACTTGAGGCAACGTTTCCCTTCTCGGCAATGAAAACGCTATCTTCTAATCGCTAATTTAATGTCACATGATCATGCTATGGCGACACGGTTTCGTTTTGTATGCGCGTTCTCACTGACAACTGGATTTGTACTAGAGGTTAAGTAGATGCAGGGATGTAATCGGCGTCCAATACAGGCATATTGGTCGTGAGTGCTAGCCGGCCTGGGGTATACATATGTGGTCGCACGGTCGTGCTATCATCAGATATAATTGTGCGACAAACGTATGCGCCTGTGACAAAATCTGCATGCATGCCAATAGCCTAAAACCGTAAACACATTTAGCTGACCCCCAAAAATGCGCCGCATATGAGCGCACCGAACAGACGAATCCAGACAGCTGCAGCGGTACGTGCTTGAATGCGTTATAGTAATTGTCGTCCCGTACGTGGTACTCTGTGAGGTCCGAACGATCGGCTGAAATGTTGTCGGAATTAAATGCCGCGGTTTGGCGTCCAGCGCACATGTATTCAACCATAAAAATGTAGAATTTGTTTTGATTGAATGGTCAACGGAAAATATTCACTTCGGTAGCCCATTAAAGCTGCGTTTTTAGGATGGCAATGACTATCGGGAGATCAGGGTGCAAAGTGGTCCATCGTGGGCAGTTTTCATACAGGGATAGCTAATATTGGAAAAACACAAGACAAATTGGTCCATTACAGCCAGTTTAAAAAAAAAAACGGGACGGTCAACGTCGGAAGAACACAGGACACCTTGTTCCATTGTAGCCAGTTTTAAAAACTGAACGGGCAACGCCGGAACAACGCAGGACAGCATGGTCCATTGTAGCCAATTTTAAAAAAGGAATGGCCAACGACGGCGGAACACAGGACAACTCGGTCCATTGTAGCCAGCTTTAAAAACTGAACATCCAATACTGGAAGAACAGAGGATAACATTGTCCATTGTAGCCATGTTTAAAAACCGGAACCTCCAATGCTGGAACAACACAGGACAACTTGGTCCATTGTAGCCAGTTTTAAAAAACGGAAAATCCAACGACGGAGGAACGCAGGACAACTTGGCCCATTATAGCCAGCTTTAAAACCCGGTGCGACCATATTGGAGAAACAATGGCAACCTCGGCCCAATATAGACATTCTAAATGTACGGCAGCGCCAATATCGGGGACTCACTGTACATCTTGGCCCAAGCTAGCCAGTGCTGGCTATTGGCAGTGCCAACACTGGGAGAGCATTGCCTAGCCTGGGCCATTGTTGGACATGGTGTTGACTGGCATGTCCTATGTTGGGAGCATACTGGTTAGGCTGGCCCACTGTGGGGCCACTGTTTGCCATCGTACTTACAACATTGGCCCAATGCTTTGTGCTGCCTGGGCGTACCTAAACCTTGGACCGCGTAATTCTACCGGCTCTGTTAACCTAGCCCCAGTCGCCAACACCGTGACAAATCTGGTGGAGCTCAGGTCTGATGTCCCGTACCCCTACGCTAAGCAGGAGTGCTGGTCATATATTCGAGGAAACCCCCGTTCACCGCACTAGCCGCAGGCAACGAGGCCTACTACCCGAGTTTTCCCCCTCGGGTATGACTACCAGTAGCCACGACGTCGTCGCAATGCCTGGCGCGACCCCCACCTACGTGACGTTGCAAAACCCCCGCGTCCCAAAGACCTTTCACAGGGACACCTATGAAGACGTCGACGACTGGTTGCAGCACTACGAAAGGGTAGCTACATTCAACCTCTGGGATGACGCCGCACGGCTTCGAAATGTATATTTCAGCCTCGAGGATGGCGCTCGGACGTGGTTCGAGAACCATGAAGAGCAGCTGTCGTCTTGGAGTGAGTTCAAACGTCATCTTGCGGCAACTTACGGAAGCTCAGATCGCCGCGAACGGGCTGAACGCGCTCTACACACTCGGATCCAAATGCCTAACGAAACCGTCGCGGCGTATATCGAAGACATGACGTGCCTGTTTAAGCGTGCGGATCCTAAGAGGTCCGAGGACAAAAAGCTGCGCTACCTCATGCGTGGCGTCAAAGAGCAGCTTTTCGCTGGCCTGGTGCGCAGCCCGCCGAAAACTGTTGCAGAATTCTTTGCGGAAACATCCACTATAGAGAAAGTGCTTCAGCAGTGAGCTCCGGCACGAGATCGCACCATCCACGCCGCCTCCGTCTCTGCTGAGTTCCCATCGCATAACATGGACACATCGGCGCTACGGGAGCTCATACGTTCCGTTGTGCGCGACGAACTCCTACTGATGTATGGCACACCTCAACCAGCTCCTTCCTCCATTGCCAGCGTTGTCCGCGACGAGGTGCAGCAAGCGCTCCGGCCTCCATTTCCAATCGGTGAACCTCGCCCTACTCCTCCTCTTACACCACCAGAGTGTCACCGCCCTACAAACTCCCAGGTGCTGCAATACTCTCCGCCCTCGTCGCCGTCCCTGATTCCTCCGAACGTAGCTGGGCCGAAAACAGCAGTCCCTGTGATCCAGTACGTCACAGATTCTCGACCGCCTACACGGAAAGCAGACGAGTGGCGTACCCCCGACCGACGGCCGTTATGCTTTCACTGCGGCGAACCGGGTCATGTCTGTCGGCGCTGTCCCTACCGTCGACTAGGTCTCGAAGGGTTGTCCGCTGATTCTCCGCGGCCTCGCTACGACGAACGGCCTCGAGGCGTTGAAGATTTCGTCAATGATCAGCTCCGGATCGTTCCGTCTCGTCTGCGACCATCTAGATCACCGTCACCCAGGTTATAGTGCTCTAGAAGATTGGGCAGTGTGTCGACCGCGCCGCGAAATACATGGGAGCGAGGGGCCGCTTTTGCGATGACGGAGGCGCCGCAGCGCAGAGGGCGCCACCAGCAACTGGTGTGTCAGCCGTCCGGGCGCCCGCGTATGTGCGCTGTGCGGCGGGGCGGATACCGCGCGGACTGTATGTTCTTGTTTGCTTGTGCGTCGTCTCGAGCTGTTCGCGACAAGATTTTACTAATATACCGGTTAACGGTGCTCAGTACTGTTAGCAACCACCTAATTTATTTTCCATTTTGGCCGTCGGTAACACCTCGGCGAAGTAACATGACAGAAGTTGGCTCCGAAGAAAACACCTAGGAGAGGGCCGGCGTACGACTCGCACAGCACGCTTCACTCGCCGTACAGCTTGCTTTAGCATTCCTAAAGCACCTAATTCCCGGCCAGAAATGTAGTCGTTTTGAAAAGAGGGCTGTGTGGAGGCAGGATGTATGAAGAAGTGAAACATACAACACGAGCGTTCAAGCGCTGACTAAAACTGGTCACAGTAACCCCATTACAAAACAGTCCAAAATTGTATATTTCGTTGTTTTTCACGCCAACTATGCCGACTACAGTACGTCACTGAAGCCACAAAAAAAGTCGGCATTCAGTTGGAATGAATTAAATGTGGACTACCCCGCATGGAGGTAGAGATATAGTAAAGTAAGGACATGAAAAACGAACGACACCACGCCAACTGGCTACTGAATAACAGAACACAGTGGGTCAGGAAAGGTGAAAAAAGTGGGAGGTAAAGGTTTCACAGGAAAATAAAAAGAAACGTGTCGAGGGTGGGAGAAATGGGTTGGTGGAAGGCACGCAGCGCCGTGAAAAGAGCGACCGCGAATGTGAATAAAGGTTCAGAATTTTCGTGCGACACGGCAAGCGCAAGACGAAGAAAGCAGGCAGCTAAAGACGAAGAAAAATGGAGATATATCAAAAACAATAAAAAAAAAGAGGAAACAAACGAGCATAAGAACCAAATGAAGGCCCGAGAAGAGAAAAGCAGTGTACAAACATGCTGCAGTCGAACGCGTATAAAGATATAAGCGTCGAAATTTAAGAGAAAACAATTTGTGAAACTGTACACTAATCTAAGAACACACCATTTTCTTTTTTCTCCATAAGTTGAAATATTTGTAATGGGTAGCTTTATAAATACCCAGAGATGTGCGCTATACTTAAAACATTTAATCTCAATGCGTTATAGTTTAACAATGACCTAATTGTTCCAGAAAATGTTTCCATTCTAGGGTGCGCAAGCCACCGGTAATATGCAAGTCATTGCCTCCAGAAGATCGCTCTAGTCATGTTTTATGTACGTGCAAAATAATAAAAAATGAACAGCTTTGAAGAAGAAATAACGACGGAAAATAAAGGACGCAGAGGCTATAGGGTACGCTTAATTCGCTTCCGCTAGATCATCCTCCTGCGAAAGAGAGGTTGTGAGGCCGGCACGGTTTCTCACCACGAACAAAAATAGCGCCATAGGTTCGAAGCTAGGTCGCAATTTGCTCAAAAATTTGGCTCAGATGCACGGTCCTTTTCGACTGCTTTGCACTTCAGATTTTGCAAACTTCCTGTAAAATGTGAAGATTCAAAAAGTTTACCTACTTGGAGCACCAGAAAAGCTCTCACTTGAAGCAATGAAATTTAATGTGTTTTTGCGGCTTCGCTATTTGCGAAGTAAGCGAATCACGACAATAGTTCCCAAAGGCAAAATAATTGAATTCCCTTGAAAGTATTTCACGTGCAATATCAACCTTGTTAACAAATATAGTCTGGTTAGTACTGCAAATACCACCCGCGGCAAGTAGCCCGATTATATATAGTCCGGTAAGCAGTAGTTGCAAGTATATCCAATCGATTACTCATATTTCATACCACACACTCAAAGAATAAACACGAATTATGTCCGTATTTGATTTCGGCATTATATTAATGGCTTGCGTATTAGGTGCTCGTCATCTTTTTCACATTTTTCCGCTTTCTCTCGGTGCGCGCCAAGAACTGCATCATACCTGCCAATTCGACGTGCAATTATCAGTGCTTTTATTTTTGTTTTTCGTTTGTTTGCTCTGTACCATTTGATGCCAGTAAAGCGTCCGCACTCAAGTGCCCACTATGAACGTATTATGTATGTGACGGGTTAATTTTTCATATTTTATTTCAAGTAATGCCCCAGCTGTACTTGACTTCTTGTTTTTTTTTTTTCGTTCACCCTTTGGTTAGTGGCACGTAAACAAATGTCCGCGATATACGTAATTGTTAATCACGAACAAAGAATAAATGCCTGAGTCGTGTATACCTTGTTTATTTTTTTTTTGCCGGTAAATACCACAGTGCTTTAAATTAGTACGGTAGTGAATAAATGTGTTTTACTCGCACACTGTATTTGTAATTTCTATAGGCGGTGATTAGGGCACATAAAGAACACCGATTAAAGATACATATTACAGATTACTGACGATTTAAGATTACGTTGTTATGTATTAATAAGCGCAAGCTGCAAAATGTGAGCAGGTGTTCGTAAATAAGGTTTGTAAAAAATAGGTGTTCCTAAAGAGGCCTCACGAAGCACATGCTTTGATTCGCATGTGCACTGTTTTTCTCCGCGTGTTAATAGCGCTCCTGGGCAGCAGCCTTTATTCCCTTACGGGAAGAACGAATGCAAAACACCATGCTTCATTGCAAACGTTAAGTACAAATTGCTCATCTGGACGATTTGTAACTGTCCGCAGGAAGAAATGTTGAGAGTTTCAGATAGCGATTCAAACATCGCGCGTTGCTCCGAAGGACTACCCAAGCGTGCACGATGTCTCCCGATATACGTAAAAGAATGGCAGGGATCAGTTTAAGCACCTGGAATAAGTAGCCTCTTTATTAATTATCACACTAATTGCGTAGCGTCTGGAAATCGCTCCAAAGAGAACCGCAACCCTCCTCTGTGCCTCCGCTATCCCGCGGCCGCTACGCGCCGAGCGGCAAACGTGGCACCCCTGTTGCACGTCGCGCCCTCTCGCGGGAGTCGGTTCTTGTCATCGCAAAAGCGGCCCGCTCTCCGCCGCCGGTCGTCACACTGCCCAATATTCTAGAGCACTATACCCAGGTCTCGCCCGCCGCCATCTGCTACGAGTTCCTCATGGACAGCGCAGGGCCGCTCGCCCAGTCCCCAGAGGGAAGACTGAAACCAGCGACCTTCGGGGGCAGGCTCGCTGAACATCGCGGAGCGGGAAACCCCCCACTGTTGCGGACACGGAAAGACTACTCATCGACATTGGAAAAGTCCGCGGTTACCGATCATAACGCCACCTCGACGCCACCACGACGCCCCCGCAACGACGACGAATTGCCGGTGGAACAAACGACGCAACCACGCACCCGCAACGACGACGAACTTTCGGTGGAACTGATGCTGCAACAACGCACCTGCAACGACGACGAATTGCAGGTGAAGCAGACCACGTACACTGACGCAGAGCACTCAAAGACTCAGAAGCCTGACATTCGCGGCAGATTTCTTTGGACATACCCGTAGTACTGGATGGTCGCCATGTTCGAGCTCTGTTGGATACTGGCGCTGATTATTCTATTTTGAGCAGCCAGTTTGCCGCAGTTCTTAAGAAGGTTTTGACTCCGTGGGCTGGCACAAACGTTCGCACCGCGGGTGGTCATCTGATTACTCCTCTGGGCATGTGCACGGCCAGAGTTCAAATTCAAGAATCAACATTTGTGGTAAGCTGCCTTGTTCTGAAAAGCTGTTCGCGTGACCTGATTCTGGGCGTAGATTTTCTTCGTGAATATGGCGCAATTATTGACCTCCGGAATTCTAAAGTCTCGTTTTCTACTGAGAAAGCAGTGGCCCTCAGCTGTGCAAAGCGACCACTCAATGTGCTTCGAGTTTATGAGGACAGTGTCACTCTGCCACCCCGAACCAGCACCTTCGTTAATGTCAAATGCAATGCCCTTAACGATGGTGACGCAATAGCCGAAACTAACGTATCGTTACTGTTGAGACGAGGAGTCTGCGTGGCCCGCAGTTTGATACATTTTCACCGTGGTCAGTCCACGGTACTTGTTACAAATTTTTCGCACGAGTATCGGCACCTTTTTCGTCACACTTCCGTAGCTTTCGCCGAACGCATCTCTGATGTCTCCGAGTGCTTGTCCACAGAAACCGTGCCACCGCCCACATCCCTCGACAATCTCGATGTCACCACAGAGCTATCGGTCAGCCAGCGTGACCAGCTGTTTTCATTGTTACTCGAATTCAAAGAGTGTTTTGCATCGTCGTCAAAAGTGAATCAAACTCCCATCGCCAAGCACCAGATAGTGACGTTCGATAATGTGCGCCCAATCCGCCAGCACCCCTACCGCGTCTCTTCGACCGAGCGCGAAGTTATTAGATCACAAGTTAAGGAAATGCTCGAAGATGAGGTTATTCAGCCTTCCAATAGCCCGTGGTCCTCCCCGGGCGTTCTAGTTAAAAAGAAAGACGGCACGTTACGTTTTTGCGTCGATTACCCCAAACTGAACGCCGTAACCAAGAAGGATGTCTACCCCTTGCCGCGGATTGACGACTCTCTCGACCGCCTTCGGCGTGCAAAGTGTTTTTCGTCCATCGATCTAAAAAGTGGCTACTGGCAGATTGAGGTCGATGAGCGAGATCGTGAGAAGACGGCCTTCGTCACACCCGACGGACTTTACGAATTTAAAGTTCTACCTTTCGGCCTGTGTTCCGCGCTGGCCACATTTCAGCGGTTGATGGACACTGTCCTCGCCGGCCTTAAACGGCAGTGTTGTCTAGCCTACCTAGATGACGTGGTGGTCTTCTCAGAATCATTTGCACAACATCTTCAGCGCCTGCGGTCAGTACTCGAAGCCCTTCGATCCGCTAACTTGACACTTAAGCCACAGAAATGCCACTTTGGCTACCGAGAGCTTAAATTTCTCGGCCATGTCGTCAGCGCCGCCGGCGTGAAGCCCGACCCTGACAAGCTTGCTGCTGTTGCGGAATTTCCGATTCCACGTGACAAGAAAGCTGTTCGCCGATTTCTCGACTTTGCAGTTACTACCGGCGTTTTATCGATAACTTCGCTGATCTCGCTGAACCGCTGACTCAGCTCACCCGGGGAGACACCCCTTTTGTTTGGACTCACGAACAAGAAGCTGCTTTTGCCGAGCTGCGTCTCCGTCTCCAATCGCCGCCGGTTCTAGCCCATTTCGATGAGCAGGGGGAGACAGAAATACACACCGACGCAAGTAACATTGGCCTTGGGGCGGTTCTCGTGCAACGTCAAGAGGGTGTTGAACGGGTCATCGCCTATGCCAGCCGTACTTCATCCCGCGCCGAGACGAACTATTCAACTACTGAAAAGGAATGCCTCGCCTTTATTTGGGCTGCTGCGAAATTTCGCCGCTACCTTTATGGTCGCCCATTTAAAGTGGTCACTGACCACAATTCTTTTTGTTGGCTGGCCAACCTGCGTGACCCATGCGGCCGCCTGGCGCGATGGAGCCTCGCCTACAGGAGTTCGATCTCACTGTTGTTTATAAGTCCGGACATAAGCATGAAGATTCTGACACGCTATCCCGCGCGCCTGTCGAGCTCGCTTCACCAGACACGGATGACGCTGGCAGTTTCCTCGGAGCTGTTGATGCTTCAGATATGTCACATCAGCAGCGTGCCGATCCAGATTTACGAGCACTGATTGATTATTTAGAAGGTCAGCCAGCCACCATACCCAAGTGCTTTTCTCGGAGCCTCTCAACTTTCTGCCTGAGAGGTGGTGTGCTTTATAAGCAGAACTCTAGATTCAAGTGAAGAACCTACCTCCTCGTGGTACCCACAGCTCTGAGAGGGGAAATCCTTTCCGCGTGCCACGATGAACCAACATCTGGTCACTTGGGCTATTCTCGGTCACTTGCTAGGATACGACAGACATTCTACTGGCCCAACCTTGTCACTGTTGTTAAGCGCTATGTCAAGAGCTGTCGGCAATGTCAGCGTCGGAAGGTTCCGCAATCAAAGCCTGCGGGCCTCCTCATGCCCATAATACCACCACGAGCACCATTCGATCAAGTCGGCATGGACCTTCTCGGTCCTTTCCCTCGGTCCTCTGGTGGCAACCGTTAGATAATCATCGCCACAGACTATCTGACTCGCTATGCCGAGACCAAAGCGTTACCTAGTGGTACAGTGTCTGAAGTTGCCCATTTCTTTGTACACCAGATCATACTACGGCACGGTGCTCCTACCTGTATTATTACTGATAGAGGGACTGCCTTTACTTCAAAAATGATGTCCGAAGTCTTTCATCTCAGCGGTACGGCGCATCGAAAAGCTACTGCTTACCATCCGCAGACGAATGGGCTGACGGAAAGGCTTAATAAGACCATCGCGGATATGCTGGCGATGTACGTCGACGCCCAGCACAAGACTTGGGATGCGATCGTACCATATGTGACGTTCGCATACAATACGGCAGTCCAAGAGACTACACGTTTCACGCCATTTCGCCTCGTTTACGGCAGGGAGGTTCAGACGATGCTGGACGCAATGCTCCCTTACCAAACAGATACCGAACTTTGTTCTGACGCCGAGCAGGTTGCCCAAGATGCTGAGCAAGCACGCCAACTAGCACGCGTCCATATCACCCAGCAACAGGATAGGGATTCACGCCGGTACAACCTCCGCCACAGACAAGCTTC
>JAJIZL010090033.1:0-16090 GCA_023969395.1 Amblyomma maculatum
AGATCGCGCGCGCGACATTATGCACCAGCTGCCGGGGTGAGGCGCCCGGCAGCATATGCCCAAGGTAGCGCACACGGAGCGTTCATGTCACGCACGTACTACCTGGCGAAGAGAAAGCGAGGCTTCAAGCCCGCCTGCTAGATGAACGCACAGAGGCTCACTATTGTCCGGTCACGGGTACGCGCACTGCCTCGCGGCCATAGGAGCGTCTCTATGCTGTCCGGGATGATTCTGAGCTCCCTATAAGCCGCGAGCATCTCGCGACGTGGCTCTGCAGATGCGATACAGCGAAGCAGCATGTGCTCCAATGTCTCCACTGCACCGCAATCACCACACAGGTCGCTCGACGAACATTCGTGGCGCACCCGTCTTACCCCGGGCCACACGCAGCCGACGCGCACTCGGATGAGCATTGCACACTGTAGGCGCGACAATGAGCGCGCGCCGACAACAGGGATGCGCTCACTTCGCGCGATGCGTGGGTCCGGGTGTTGCTGACAGAGTTGGTCATAGAACACCGCACGCACGTCCTCCAAAGCGAGAATTCGTCGCTGGGAGGGAGCTGATGTGCGGCGGTGGCGAGTTCATCGGCTTGCTCATTGCGTGTATGCCGCAGTGGCCGGGCACGCACTGCGCGCGAATGCTGCACCTTCGCTCTGCGAGGTGCTCGAGGCGCTCGCGTATCGCGCACAGCAGCGGTGTGCCACGGCCGGGAGTCTGCAGGCGGCTGAGTGCGGCGCGGGCGTCATACAGCAGTGCACACCTGGGTGGTGGCGGAGCAATGGTAAGCAATAGGTCCAGGCCCAGGCGAAGGCCCAGTAGTTCCGCCGTGGTCGAAGAGCCCAGGTGTGTCACTCTTTGCTGGCGGTGCAACTGCAGGGCAGGAATGGTGGCCGCTGCATCGAGCGAGCAGCTTTATCTCGCCACGGAGCCGCCAGTGAAAACAAGCAGGTGGTCGCTTAGTTGCTCGTGTATGACGGCTCTGGCCCGCTGTTGCACCGCACATAGTGGTGTGCTGCGTTTTCCCGCGATGCCCACGATCTCGCGCTGTACCTCCATCGTGAGAGGCCAGGGGGAGCAGATGCCGTAGGTGTTCGTGGCCCACGTCAGCTGGTCATACTCCTGCAGCGCCGCGCCCATTCTAGAGCGTGGGAAATTCCTAAGGCGTTGCAGGAGTTCGCCGCCGTCTGGTGCACAGTGAAGACGGTCGATGTAGCAGCACTCGCTGTGGCCGCGCTCCTGCCTCGGCGAGTGTCGCTTCGCATTAAGAGTTACCCGGCAGGCCAAGGCAGGTTCGTAGTGCTTTGCGATGCTGGCAGTGCGTAGAGAATCGCCCCCACGGCCTGCGTTATGCGGCTTCACAACATGAAAAGATACCGTGCCGAACTCACGCGGTGGTGATTGCTTTCTGCTGCACGGCACGGTACCTAGGGTGCGAACCTGGTCACTGCCGACAATCGGATGGTGGTGAAATGTGCAGTATGCAGTGAAATTTCAGCCCACAATGAAAGAACAATGTTCTAAAATCGCTCCTCAACACCACTCAAAGCCGCGCTATGGTTTACTAGTAGCATTACCCCTAAAAAGACCACCAAATGTTAATTCACCATATATACATGACATAGGTACAAGCTGGACATGTGGAAGGCTACTGGTCAGAAACAACCCGGCTACACTTTCTCGTTCTTCCTCCTTTCTCTCTCCACGACCGCACAAGAAACGAGACAACGCTTATATACAACTACAGCAAACATACAATTAACAATAAGCATAAAACACAATGTGAAAGAGCTCGCCTTAGGGCTTCTCCGTCATTCGCTACCGAAAGTTCCGCGGCTGTGTTCCGTTCCTTAACACTGTTAACAGTGCCTGCCACCATTTCAAAAAGTCAGTATCAATTATCTCGAACCTTCTTCGAAACCAAAAACAGCATCACTTGGAAGTAACTGCATCAGCTTACCATCAGTTTCATTATCGATAAAAGAGATTGCCTTCCATAAATGTGGCTTAGTAATCTTCCACGTGTGCTCTCCCACCTGTTATTATGCGACATGGGCCGCTGACGGATGTGCGAGATTAACGAAACAGCTGGCGCTACGAAGAGTTTACTATACAGATTCAAATCGATGCAAGGGCGTTTCAGTGCTGGCAGTCGTGCATATGAGGTTCGGGTACCCCCGTCATTTTGCCGAAATGTTTCTGGTGAATGATCAAGTTGCAGAAAGGGGACTCGAAGCACTGGCTTGACGTGCTGACAAGACACGTGTACGTGTGCTATTTTGCATTAATGAGGTGCGTAACTCCGATTATACAGCCCCACCCCCCCTCCCTTCTCAAGTAATGGCGCATGTTTTTATTTGGTTTATGGGTGTTAACGTCCCAAAGCGACTTACGCTATGAGAGACGCTGTAGTGGAGGGCTCCGGAAACAGCAACCACCTGGGGTTTTTTTAACGCGCACTGACATCGCACAGCACACGGGCGTTTAGCTTTTCACCTCCATCGAAAATCGGCTGTCAGGGTCGGCATTCAATCCCGCATCAAAAGTCGAGTGCTCTAAAACCACTGTAACACCGCGGCGTGGCGCGCATGGTTTAGAAAGTGTGTCTACTTGTGAGCCGTTTTACACTAACTGTCCTATTTTATTAGAATTTAAATACGAGAAAACCCACGCACCACTTATGCAGCCGGACGAAGTCAACAACCGGGCGTCGGGCCATCAATTTAAAGGAGCCGTGAGGTGTGCACGTAGTGCAGGCGTACTGAAAAGTCTGCGAAAACTTGACGAGCCAAACTCAGCTTTCTGTTGGCACGAGCAATCTTGTCAGTAACGTCGCTGATGCCCCGCATTTACCACTCATCTGCTTTTGAAAACAGCGCACGTAGTTCGTGTTCCTTCCATGGTACGCTGATGTAGTTTGACGTGCCGAGCGCTTGTTTCCCTTATAGAGTTATGCGGGTGGACCGTCGTACAAAAGCCGTGAAGAACGAGTGGCAAGTCGGGAACTGCTTATAAATTAGAGTTTAGCTGCCCCGTTTAATTTCCTTTTTCTTTTTTAAATACCAATAGCAACCTTTACTAATCATATCCTAGTTACGCTTAATTAGAGTGTTCCAGCATAGTGACACTAAACAAAGCAGGGAATTAGGCATGCTTTCACATCTCTTGGTTACCCGCCGGGGTGACACAGTGGTTACGGCGCTCGACTATTATTGTTCCCAAGGATGCGGGATAAAATCCATGCCTCGGCGCTGCTTTTCGAAAGATGGAGGCGAAAAGCAAGGCACCCGTGTGCTGTGCGATGTCAGTGTACGTTAATGAACCCCAGGTGGTCGAAATTTTCGTAGTCCTCCACTGCGGCGTCTCTCATAGACAGACGCTTGGAGACGTTAAACCCCACAAACCAAACCAAACCAAACATGTCTCGGTCAATGCAGCACACAAGCAGGACAAATGACGGACAGATATGACAACAACGAGGAGTAAAAGTTTATATTCGAATATGTGTGTTAAATATACTATGGGCAGGAAATTCTACGGCAGATGAGAGTGCGCAAAAAAAAAAAAAAATCGGAGCAGTAGAGCGAGCCAATCGCCTGAAATGTATGAAGCTATAAAAGAAGTGGTCATGCTCGTTTTTTTGGTATACCAATACCAGGCGACTGAGTAGTAGCGTAAAGCTACAATAAATCAATAAATGTTTCCAGAGAACTCGCGTCCAGGGAGACTTTGCTGCTGACAGTGCCTTCCTCTAGATCAACTTCAAGTGTCGACTCGTAGTTACACGTGCAAATTCAAAATATTATGACCATAAATGTCGCAGGGGCGATTTCACTTGTCCGCACTCCCACGAGCTGCAATAACGCCTTCGAACAGAACAGGATAAGGACTGATCGCAATTAAGATCCGGCTTACAAAACGGTTTTGCGCGAGCTTCCTGCCGCCAAGCGCTCACCAGGAGGGATGGTAAATGTGACTTTAAACTATCATATTATCCTGCGAGTAAGTGTTGGTAAATTAGAAGCTTCATTTACGCAAGGGAAGTTACTTATGCGAAGTTTTGTGATCGCCTCGCCAGGTACGCAAGAACCCAAAGGGAACATTGTTTCTGCAAGCACTGACCTTTGCGAATTATCTTGGGGCTGAAGTTCTGAGGAAAGCAATTATCCTTTTTCCTTGCTTTAGCTCTGGCCGCTCACCCAGTTATTAAACCGAATAGCTTGGTGTCGGCTATCACTGTTCAAACGAATTCATTGTATGGTAGCCTCAGTAATCTGTAGAGGACTTGTTGGCGTTCCTTTCCTTCAAGCATCGCACGACGCGTACGACCACAAATTTGCGAGACTCAAGAGCCGATGCTATAGCCTTGCGGTTTTTAGTGCAAATTATTCTCTCAGCTACACTGTTTCGCTCTTAAACACTAAAAATTCATACAGTCTGCACACTCAGTGGAGCTCTGAAGTAATGACTACTCGTGGAAAAATGGGCGAAGGTACTGCTACAAACTAAACGAGTTTATACGTCTTGAAACAAGCAATAAAATTTCGTCAAACAGAACCAGCCGTTTGATTTGTTCCCAGCGGCGCTAGCCAGGCAGAATGGGGGACCGACTCATGCACGTTATGGTATCGACACTTTCTATTGTTCGATTAGCAATCAGTACTTCTCCGTACTAACCGGTATTCAGTGCATAGTTCATTTCCCGTCTGCGCCCAATTTTCAATTATATACATTTCAACCGCATCTTTCATTCCACATGTTCTCCGTTTGAATCCTAGGCTCTAGACGCCGTATGGGTTCGTGCTACAGTGTTTTAGGACGCCGCCATTTAGAAAAAAAAAAAAAAAAGCTTTCGTGCTAAAATTTATCACCTTGATGCTCTTACTTTTATCTTAAATGAAATGCGTGAAGTCTTCCACGCAACGGTAAAAATACCTAGTTTTCGCATTTTGACGACTAATATTCTATAAAAGCCAGTACCAAGTTGTGATGGGATTATTGTCCATCAGATGCATAAGACAGCTACCTAAGCATTACCTAGAAGAGTGATTAAAACAGCTTACCCTTTTTCATTTGCATCTCGCAGCATTACGAAACAAGTCAGTCGCGTCTGGAAAGAGCACCAAGTTTCTCTTAATTCGGGAACCAATTTTCCAACATCGGGGCATCGAAACGTGAGCATCCGGGCAGCAAGCGACATTTAACGACAAGAGTTGTCCGCTCTGCTTCCGCTCTGTCCCCAAGGATGGCACCCCGGTGCCACACACTAGCGCGTAGAACACCGCTCGAGGCTAGCGATAGAGGCGGCAGCCATCTGAAGTGCGTTCAGGCATTTGGAATAAAGTCCGTCACTGTGTCGCGGCGTCAATCACTGCGGTTCCCGTTTTATATCAGACGGTTGTGTACACGTTCGAGGAGCACTCGAATGCGCTGCTTCTCCTACCCCCTTGTCAGGTCTGCCTCGCTTTGTGGCCGTGTACTCTCCCGCATCGATCTTTATTTCAGTGTCATCGTCACAGCAGCTCAGGCCGAGGAATGGGGCCTGCAAAGCTGCCTGATGAAAGGAGGAGTAGAAAGCGTCTGGCGGAAAGCGATCGCTTTGCAAGTTGCACGCCACAAAGAAGACTGCTCGCCTCTGCTGACAACGTGCTATGCCCATAACCATTTTATGCTTGCATCTATCTCGATTACGGGAGAGGCAGCGTATTTTACTCCTCTCTGTTTGGCTCTTTGGTTGAGCGTTATTATTGCAATTTTACTCGACTCGAAGAAGCATTGCGAGGGTGGAGCGCAGTTTCTTAGTCTTTTGAGTAAAGCTTCGATACTATATCATTTCGTGAAAGTAGGGTCGTGCCCACCCACCCTTCACAGTATAGCAACGATAACTAGAAATATCTAAGCTGGACATGGTGGCTGACCTATGCTTTGAATCATCGCTGCAGAAAACGAACAGGTGCAGCTTTTTCGCATGCAAGTCCTAATTTTGAGGCAGTTGTGAAATACTGTAAATTACTGTTATGAGAACGCTCATTCGAGTGGTGTAATTTTTTGATGCGTAGCATTCTCTATCTCTTCATAACGTGTCTTGTACATAATGCGAGTATATTAGTCTGCTGCAAATTAAGGTACCCGGCCCCACGTCTTCGTAAACCGGGCACCTAGAGATGTAATTGCGTCTAAAAACAGCAGGAAACAATTTTTATGCCAGCGCTCAAATTTTAGTAAAGATGATTGATACTGTGTTTTAAAGATTAAGAACGCATTTTGCATAAATCATCTACTGGCGCGATTGCTTACGCTGTGTCGCGCCTAGCGGCAGCGTCTTCCATCATCTTGGCTGCTCCCGCAATCACATTACTCATACATTGCCTGCACGCTAAAGTGTCGATTTAAGGAGCGGCAAATATATGTACAAATGACATCAACAAAGCAGCTTAACGCCAGAAGGAAGGCAGCTCAAATATCCCACATTAAAACGAAAAATGCAGCACTGAAGCAGCGGCTTGTATGGCAACAGTGAAGAGCGCTGAAAGTAATTTTAGCCGCTGCTAAAAACATTAATTCTCAAGAGCGAATACTCGGTCCGGCAGGAAATGAAATCTTGTGGCCGGAAGGACAACCAGTGTTCTTTGCATGATATACTTACGTTCTGCGATAAAATAAGGTTTTCTGCAAATTAGAGTTCTACCGTACAATGTTACAACAAAAAATTTGTTTGCACATACAATGGAAATGTGGCTTGCTGGCGTTTTCCCCTTTAGTTGCGCTTCAATGCAATCGAGTCTCCCCAAAATTCTAAACATTCGTGGTGGAGGATGAAAGCCCGAAAAGGAAACTCTTCTTTATTTGTTACACATGCCTTGAAATTGTATGCAGTACATAGTTTGCACGGCGATATGGTTCTGCTCAATGCCGTGGACCGATGCACTGGACATCCATGCGGGAAGGCTGTGCATGATGATGAATCACACAAAAGCTCTCAGCCGTTTATTTCCGTATACAGTTCGTGGTTTATCGCCATGGTCCTGCTATGCTGCATGTAGCAGCATTGGAAGGCATTCGTTGGTTGTTACAAAGTGAACATGCGTGTTGATGTATAGTTTCACTGAGGCAAAACGTTGCCTGTGTTCTAGCGTTAGCTACACTGGGCGAGCTTAAGCAGTTTCGCGTAGCTCCTGGAAAGCCGTGCTGCGCAAGCGCGAGGAGCAGTGACGTCACGCGGCACGCAGCTGGCGCGCTCCGCCACCGCCGCGCGCGCCTCGTTCGGCAGACGCACTGGCGCCGGCGCGTGCATGCCCAGCTGTGTGGCTCCGTTGCGTATTAGCCAAGTCTTACGCTGCGCTGGATCCGCTTGATAGCGCCGCGCGTGCGCAGAGGTATCAGTGGGGGTATATAGACCGTTTTACCGAGAGCAAGCAGGAGAGGAGGAAAATACTCTCTAACCAGATTTATTGCGCCGGCCCACTGTTGCCAGTACCAAGTGGGCTATGCATTCGCACGCTTCATGCATAGCAGAGCGGCCTTGCACCTCGGTATGTTGTCGTTTGAGAGAATTAAATACCTTTATTAGCGCCCCCTTTTAGTGGCAATGTCATCGGGATAACAATGCGCGTTCGTGGACTGCACTAGCAATCGAATCAATCGCAACATGATTGCTGAGAGCGTATGCGGGAAGCATCCAGCTGCAGTCCGAGTGCGGCTGTGATATGTTTCTGCGCTTCACCGCTTTCTTACCCATCCGATTTAATTCACCTACGAACGTTTTGTGTAAGCCAGACAAACTTAGTACCAATGACGGACTCACGAATATGACGTACATTTTACTTCCTTCGTTGTATGTAAACACGCACGCCGGGCAGGCCGTGCCTCCCGCAAGCCCTCCGCGCCAACGATACGGTGGATCTCTTCCGCCTGCGCCAGAAGAGTGTGCGAAAATCTCTGAACCATACCGTGTTGTTGATAGCTGCAATACAAATAAGTTTCTCATCACTGCTAGCTGCCGCTGGTGCGGTGCGCTGCTCATCGTCTGCACGCTGGCTCCGTTGCTAAGGCGTCACCAAAATTTACATCATTATTTTACTGATACAACGAAATCGACAGTAAGTGCGTTCCACGAGAGACCATTCACTCTAGCGCTGAACAATTAGAAAGCGCCGTCGCATATGCCTTCGATGCAAAACAATTTAGGCCTAGCAACGACTAGGGAGAAAGGCTCGGCGAGAGGTTCGTCGTCAGCCGCGCCAGCGGGGGCGCCGCTTTCATAAGCGCTGCTGTATGTGCTGCTAATTGATCGTCTTCTTTCATGGTGCAGCTGAGCGCGCACGTTTTTCGACGTTTTCCTCAGCAATACGTCGTGCAAATGATGCTGCTACGACAGGACGGGGATACGATGTTGCTTCGCCGCCGGACGTACACCAAGGCTGCATAAAAACGTCGGCGGATGGTACTTTAGGCACTACTTCTTTTATATGCCGTTCTTGAACCCCGGTTTAACTTGAAAGTATACATTGCTGAAGCAGGACAGCTCGATCGTATGCTTTTCGCACTCGGTCACCGGCGCACCGCAGACACGCATGCATTCGCCAAGCTAGGTACGCAATAGCAGCGGTTAGCGGCGTAACCACAGTGAACGCTGCCCGTGCCTTTAATGCGAAATGAAAGCAGCGCAACATCGAATATAAATATGCACTGTCTAGATGAAATACACGACATGAAATGGGTCGCACTTCTGGAAAGCATCTTTCGTAGTATCTGTATATACCGTTTTCGGTAGCGGCCCGCACGGTTCATTCACTAGGTGTTTGTGTGCAGTTACCATTACGATTATAAAATATAATTGAAAATACATGTACCGTGAAAGGTACAACAGATACATCCTCAGTTGGGCCTGCGGAAGCGGAGGGCACCCCTGCGCAGTCGCCCCGGCCGCTAGTGCTGTTTCCAACAGCTGATGCCATGTTAAACGGATGGTATATGGCTTACTGGCGCGCTCAAACAAAACACAAAATAGCATCAAGGTGTCGGATAGCTTTCACCAGAATCGCAAAACAGCACTTTTACACTGCCGCATCGCAGCATCAACACGCACAGCACAGCCCAAGATGGCGTCAAGAGGAGCCGGAGCGGACTTTCCCAGTTTGGCTCATACGGGGCGCCACCATCACAGTAAGATGGTTGCGCCCAGGCGTCGAAACTAAAATCGTCTATATATAGCGGGGCGTTTACCAGTGTGGTATAGTCATGGAGAAGGAGAGCGAAATTGCTGCTCAGCGGCGCAGATGAGCGGAGAAGCTTAACTCATCGGATCCCGAAGTAGTTGCCTGGCAATTGGCGGTTGAGCGAACGAAGAACGAACATAAGAAGGCGTGCTGGGAAAGCTAAGAATAAACAGCTGAACCTTAGCTAACGCTGCATACATCCTGGCATAACCGAGCTAAGCCGCTACAATTTTTTTCCGTTTGCTTTTGTTGCAGCCCATAACCTAACCGCATGAAGGAAAACAGCGGCTTTGAAGATTTTTATCTTGGGGAAAAATCCTGATACTTTATGCCTCCTGCAAAACATCGCGGACGAAATGGCATGAAGAGTGCTAGTTTGCGCATAATTGCTGTACCTGGGATCATGTGTTGACCACAACCTCAACTGACAGTAGGGGTACAGAAGTAGCGAAATTACACCACAGGTAACAGTGGCAAAAAATACTCATTTTGATGCAAATTTGCCAGGTGCCGAAACGTTGGAGAACTATCATTTTCGGCCATAAAGCCATCTGGCTCCACCGACCACCCTCCATTCTTTGTCCTGAACCATTAGGTCTGGAGCTTAGGAAACCATAGTTTTTATTTCGTTTAAGAAGTCTGTGCTCGTTAGCAGCCACAGCTTAATATAAATCACGGTCTCAAATCTGGCGACATCTCTTGAAAAAACTTCATTTTATGCTTGTACCTATATTCATTTTGTAAATTTGCATACAAGCCAGCCACATGAAGAGGAGATTTATGGCTGATGATCTGAAACAAATGATTCTTATTTGCGAAAATTCACGATTATATGAAAATGTTTTAGAGGAGGTAACATGTTCGAAATAAACTACCTGTGTAGACTTGTGTTAGGAAGCACAAGCCTCAAGTAAGTCCTATTGTTGCAGAGCACTTCTTTTAATAAAAGCATTTCTCATAAAGGGTCTTCATTTTTCCATCTGGACGTTTTCTTAGTAAAAAGAAACGCAAGAATTCGTGGGCCCCAACTAGTGAATGCTAAGGTCTTTCATGCACCCTTCTTTCATCTCTTGTATTCATCTTGCAAAGTAAAATCAGATTTAATTCAACCGATCAAGTACTTATAAGGTGACATTTTACTAAAGAGCATTTATAGAGTCTCAGGCTTCAGAAAAATGCTTCGCGCAGAAATTTGCAAGCAACCTCCCCCCCCCCCCCCCCTTTCGAGGTAAAACAAAATCTACACTGTCCTCTTTTGCTTACTTTGCCTGTCGTTAGGCTCCGAGTTATGGGAACCTGAAGAGGCTAGCATGCTTCAATTCAAAAGCACTTGTGTATTGTACGAAAGACTGGAATATGCCCAGAAATGTTTGTCAGGGAAGTGCTGTTATTATTCATCTCAAAATGCTCTTATATTTCTTTCCATGGCTAAGTTTTCAATAATGTTACCGAAGGCACATAAGGCTGCTTACGCGCTGCGAATGCGAAACAATTGACCTTAAAGTCCTTTGACCTAAAGGTTTTATTCTTAGCACCTTCAACTTTAAGGCATTTAACTTGAAGGCCTTCAAACTAAACATTTGCCTCTGAAAATTTTTATAACTGTCAGTGTCATTAACGATCGTCTTTAGTTAGCAATGTCACTTATTCTGAATGCCGTCACTCTAAAGACCTTCGATCTAAAAGACTTTACTATAAAGGCCTTCAACCTAAATGTTTAGACTATAAGAGCCTCCACACTAAAGGCCCTTGTCCTAAAAGCATTGAACCTAAAAGCCTTTGCCTTGAGGGCTATGTTTGCCGAATATGTTTTACTCTTAAGACATTTATTTTTATTAATGACAGTCATACTTATTCAGTAGCGTCCTTTAGGATTCCATTAATGAGCATCCGCATCAACTATTATTACTAATAATACTGTTTTCATGCTCTGAGCTTTGACTCATGACTACCCATTGAATGTCTTAACTACCTGTTCACTGTCTATCACGTGCTGGTGGCGTCACCTGGTCTCTTGGCACCAACTTCTTTAGGACTGTTGGTTTCCTTGTCAATTAGCCACATAATGTTGCCCCATTGAAACGCAAGATTTAAACTTCTGGTTGGATCATGATCAATAAACGCTTGTCCATCCTTACAAGCCCACCTGGTTTTCTTTGCGGAGTACCTTGAACACTCTGGGATGTAATCGGATTATTTTCTTTGTCCCCCCACAGCCTCAGAGAACTTTCATGATGCATCTTGAAAAGTAAAATTTCCTTTGTATTAGTGTCATCTTGGCTCATTCGAGCCTTTCAGTGGGAAATTCTCAACTTAGGATCATATTGCATATTGGAACTTGGGTTGCATTTATATGTTGCCCTTTTATAATACTGCTGTCAAAACGTACTTTCTCTTGGCGAGAGCCGGACAACTCGCCTATGTCCAGATTGAATAACTTATTATCATGCTTAGTGTTTGTTCTTGTTTTTTGTTTCCGTTATTTTTTTTCTGCCAACAGATCTACCTGCTCGCGACCTGAAATATTTGAATACAAGTGCTGCTTCTTTGAAGCAGCGTAAATTTATGTTCAGCGGTTAAGGCAGGCTTCCCAATTTCTTTTACGACTGTGTATGAATGGCTACATAAGGCCTTGATTTTTTGCTCGCTCCCATTGTCTACTTCCTTCTGCATGCTCATAAGAGATCAAAAGCAGATATTCAAGGATAGTTTAGGGCATCATGTCTTGGAACCAAGATTGTTTTATGTAGTTACATCGCCTACATAATACACGAATTGCACTCCTCTCACAGATGGCTAATTCTTTAAACTAATTTTGGGTGATATTGCAGATGTGGTTGCGGATTTCTCGCTTTAATTTCTCTTTTACGGAACTGGATAAAAACAGAACTTTAAAGGAGTCTCTCAATTGTTTGCGCGTGTCGGTCCTTCATACATTAAGTAGTGTTATACTATGCTTTTGAAGATGACTATAATTTTCCTTCCAAGAACGAAAAAATTAGTTGTGGTTTAGCTCTGGTCAACCCTAGTTGAATTGCGAAAGCAATGGCGGAAGCTTCTTTTGCCTGCTACATTATTCTCCTATCGCGCCCTATCAGTGTGAGGTGCTACATTATTGGGACACTTAAGCTCATCATTTAAGGGTATGACGCAAGTGCGTAAGCTACCAGCTCACATATAAAGTCGCGCTTCAACCAAGCCGTATTGACGTGCCTGTGTGTCGTAGGGGTAACGAGAATGCAAACGGTTCTGGCAGGCTCACCCTGATATCACCCTCCCATACGAAAGTAGCGACCCGAGTTGGCAGCTCCTGCCCGTGGCATATGGGTAACGTGAATTCAAATGTCATGGCAGGCTTATGTTTTTATGAGTATACCGTAGCTATGCCTCTTCACGGCGTAGCTGCGGCCACCCGAGATCTTGAAAACATACCGCAGTGCAGCTTTCGCTACAAAACAGGAAATGGGCGTTTATAACAGAATGCTGCTTTTTATGACATTTACTCATGTCAAAGTATTTTAAGGAATGTATTTACTTCCAGAAACTCCGTGTGCTTATGCCATCTGTTAAGAAAAGAACGTACTTGCCCCGCATGAAACATGACGTGTCTATCACTTTAAGCCATATTATGCCCTGAGATTAATTTGGCACATAAAGAATAGCAGCTGCCCTCTTACTTTCGCCAGCTGATCTCCCAGGCAACGGTGCACTAAATAGTTCAGCAGCAGCAGCAAAATTCTTTGCACCGACTCGAGTTCAATTCCCCCTCAGGGTACTCTTACTGCTTCCAAATTCTCTTTCTGAGTGCTTTTCCTTCGGTGTAACAAATGCTCTAATACGCGCGCCGTGCAACATAATTGGAAGGCGTGACGAAAAGCGTCCTAGAAGACATGCCCATCGTGCACAGAATCAGCTCACGCGAAACGGCGCCAGCGTTTACTATTGGAGTCTGAGGATGTCCCGGACGCCGGTGTTTCGACTCTACAGGGAGGACCTGGCATCGGAACACCCTAGCAACAGGCGAACACGGTCAATGCCTGCGGCAGCTGACTGAAGGAACACAGTGGCAGAAAAATATGGACGTCAGTCGAATGTCGAGAGAAGGCCAATGCTTAGCGCTTCGACGCAGGCACACAAAAAGAGCATGACGGGAAGCTGACGTGCAGGTAACAAGTTATCGATTGCCATTGGGTACACTGATACTCCCATGGGGCGCTCTTTGCTCAGTGACAGCGTGAGCGGAATGGCGGTGCTCGCATTTAGCGCGCGTTACCGCCCGCGTCGCGACCGATGATTGCATTTGTTTCCTTTCCCGATTCGAAAGCACTATATGATTAAGGTAAGCTGGCTAATGTCAAATGCAGCTCAAGGTTGTGGAGGAAATAGCTGCTCAAAAGAGGCTCTCCAGCCCATAGAGCAGACCGCTTTTCATTGCGTACCGGTTAATCGCCTAGCATGAAAGAAAGAGGAAACAGACTTTAGATATGTGCATTCGCGAAATATGATTAACGGTGATGTCATCAAAATCGGGCGATGCTATTCACTGAAGGGCCTCCTTGAAGGAGTATTGTTAAGGTCAGAAGTCGACATCTACTGATGGGACGGGTGGTAGGGCCGGCTCCACACGAGGAAAAATAAACCGCTTATACAACCGGCAAGCCAATGATGAACATGTGGAGGACTATTCGGATTGAGAATGCCCGGTTCTATGGGAATAAGAGGGGGAGGGGAAGGACGAAGAGGGGTAGTGCTTTCAGTCTGGTGTATTTGGCAGCGGGGCTTTGAAATTTTCTAGTTTAGTAACCCGATAACCAGAACACGCGAATGAAAAACCGCTTGAGGCACAGCTCCGGTTTCTTTTCTGACGGAATACGTCATGAATGACATGTCGCTCTTGGTCCTCATTGGTAGCGGAAATTTTGGCCTCGAAGGCGATTGGAGAAATGACCGCAATGGCAGTACCGAGTCTTCCGTGCAGCTAGTAGCTAAATGAACATATAATTGGCTGGTTTGTGGGGTTTAGCGTCCCAAAGCAACTCGGGCTATGAGAGACGCCGTAGTGGAAGACTATGAAAATTTCGACCACCTGTTTTTTTTAATGTGGACTCACATCGCACTGCCCATGGGCGCCATGCTTTTCCCCTCCATCGAAAAGTGGCCGCCGCGGCCGGGATTGGATCCCGCACTAAATTGGGTACAGCCGTCGAGTGCCATAACAACTTAAATATTGCCATCGCGGCGGGGCAATAGTGAATTGAGTACTTTGATAATTAACTTCTAAATTCGCAAAGTGTGGTCGTTGCAACCAATTACAAATTGGTATTTTCAGTCAACATGCTGCCAAATGTTGTTTAACGAAGAAAGTGTCGTCGTCTAGATCCTCGCAGCACATGGGAATCTGGAACTGCTTTCGGCACAAAACATGGGGCACGTATGAAACATGTTACTAACGCGACGTCAGGTGGTGACGTGTTGCAAAGTCGACGCCCCCCAGTCCGGACTGCTTGCATTATTTTAGCGTGACATTACTTCCCTGTTTCGTCACTGTCAAACATGGCGCTCTTCTAGTAGACGATTACAACCCTATTTCCTCCATCAAGCGATGAAAAGATTACGTATTCTGAGCTATCAACCAAGCCGTCAGCAGACACTCATAAGGATATATGGGCTTCAGCATCGTGCCCTGCTAACATTTATTCGTGAAACTTACCTCCACGTTTTCCTTCATTTTATACGAAGGTCGCGATTGTGTAATAAATACAGAACCGCCAGGTTTCCTCCTGCCGCACAATTTTAAAAGGTTTCTTCTTCTCCTTTTCATAATCGGACATGGCATCATTGTGTCTGCAGTTTTGAACCTGTAACTGGCCCTATACCACTAATATGCTGTAATTCGGAAGACAATGTATTTATTAATATGCGAAATGCTCAGTACGCATATCGCAATTGCTGATGTTCACCACAGCTGATAGTTTGATCATGTAAACATTTCTTCTTTTTTTTTCTGCTTATTTTATTCTAGGGAAGTTTGACGAACATTTGTCGGAACTCCTGCTATTATGGCGGATTCCATGCCATGTACAAGCACGACCAATATCAAGAATAAAGAAATCGAATATGTCGCATCACATGCATTCAGCCTGACAGGCATTTAGCCTGTTAAAGCAAAGATGAATGAGACGACTGTAAAACTATAAACGCGGGTGCTACTACGCACAAGCAGCCTCGCGCAAATACTGAAAGCCCTATTGCGCGTGTAATGCAACGCAGTGAACACCCATCCTCAGATGACCTCTTGCAGTCTAGAACCAACTACTACGTGTCTTGCGAACACAGACTAATTTGTGTCCAGAACCACGATGATTAACGACTATCTCGCCTAAGAAACAATCGTTGTGAGAGAAATGCCCCTTACGCAAAGAGATCTTATTAGATACAGCTGACCCTCTTGCTCAAAGCGAGACGGTGACCGGCAAGGCGATTCCGTTGGGAGACGCGCAATATAGAGTTTAACATCAGCTCTTTGACCCTGTATCACCGATTGGCGTTAGGCCAGGAGAAGCTAGCATTATTTAGATTAGGCAGCACAAGGCACAGCAAACCGCCAGTAGTAAGGCATGCTCTATGTTCTCTTGAGCTTCTGTAAAGTTTGGCTGAACCCTCGCTTTACTTATCAGAATCGACGAAATTTGGTCATTTTCATGGTTAAAGTGTGGCAGGCCTGCAGCGCAAACGTGTCCCTGCTTGATCAGCCTGGCTGTACAGTTGTGTGTGTGTGAGAGAGTGAGAGAGTGAGTGTGTGTGCGTGTGCGTGCCTGGCTGTGCACGTGTGTGTGTGCGTGTGTGCGTGCGTGTGTGTGTGTGTGTGTGTG
>JAJIZL010090062.1:0-11836 GCA_023969395.1 Amblyomma maculatum
TGGTTAGTATGCACTCCTCTAGACCTTCATTTCCTATGTCAATTCTGCTTTTATTTTGACACCAGTTTTTTGTGAACGCTTGTACTATTTCCACTCATTTCTAAAAATCACAAGCTCCATAGAAGTGTGACCTACTTATAATATTAGCAGGCCAAGCTTTTCCGCCAACCAATACGGTGCTGTCGTTTTCCTACCGTGCTCAATAGGTCAAGAGCGTCGTGAATCTTGTAACCAATTGTTCACTACTCACATCATGTAATAATAGACTGATAAATTGATGCGCGTCATCCATATGGGCGTAAGGTGCTTCAGAATGGGGAATGTTTCCCGACATTTTGTGACAAGGGCGTCATTGCAAACGATTTGCTCGTGGGAGGCCTTCTGCCCACAGTTATGCTGTGACGATGGTTTTAACTTTACACATAACGCTCAAGAACCATGGAAGAATTTTATTGCTTTTTTCTTCCACTTCTTTTGTGTGCCTGTATTTGAGAGGAAGCACAAATTTGTCACTGATCTTGGTCTGTGAACGTGCTTTATTGAAGTGTGGTAGGCGTTTTTTTATGCAAGAGGTTCATATATCAAACTTTGATGTGTTGTCTATTTCATTTGTTATGAATGGATCAATGGTGTGTAAAACAATGCTTTTGCTCGTAGATGTCTGATTTGCGATTTCATTGCGTTAAAATTTGTATCAAATTCAGTAATTGTACTGTCCACGAAGTAAGACATGGCTTTTTTTTAATCACAGCCTGTGGCCCTTGATTTATGCTCTTGTCAACTAGTCCTTCTCCTACGACACTCATTAAGTGTCATGAGTCCGGTAGCTTATACATGTTACGCAGCTGAGAAAGAAAGCACCCAAGCCTCTTCACCATCATGATCGTCTGTATTGACGCGCAGTTTACCTCATGTGCTGAAGGACGACCATAACCTCCGCTGTAAAGATACTGAGGACGCAATCTGAATATCAGACCTGCTTTTCACCAATATCGTTAACGATGTTTTGTAGTCCTGCAACATTTTATAGACGAGAAGTCCACATGCTTGAATTTGACGGCAAGACGACATCGCAGGGCCCTTGACGACTAGGCGTGACAGTTTCATTCAGACAATTATTTCACCACGTTTTTACTCTAGCAATGCAGTATCCCATAGTTAACCTATATAGACTCTCACTCAGTGGCACTGTAGGAATCGCATTCGTATGTATAAACCCAGGGCACCAGTTTTTA
This sequence comes from Amblyomma maculatum, assembly GCA_023969395.1. Classification (NCBI taxonomy): domain Eukaryota; kingdom Metazoa; phylum Arthropoda; class Arachnida; order Ixodida; family Ixodidae; genus Amblyomma; species Amblyomma maculatum. The sequence continues at coordinate 1,236 of JAJIZL010090062.1, forward strand.
GTGGCGTCACATATCACGTGATGCAGCGATGGTGGCGCCGCCGCCGCGTCGCGCGCGACGGCGCGAACCGAAGCGTGGAGGCCTCCGCCGGGCGACGTCCGACGGCGGGATATCAGGCCCCATTTGCAGCCTGTGTGACGTCATCACGTGACGTCACATCATGTGATCTCACTTCAAGGTCAAGGGTGGCCACCGCCGGGAGGCGACCGACGGCGCGATATGAGGTCCCATCTGCAGCCGGTATGACGTCGTCACGTGGCGTCATGTCACGTGACCCCACTTCAGGGTCAATGGTGGCCACCGCCGGGCGTCGCGCGAAGGCCCGAAACCTACGTTAAAATGCTTCGCATAATAACCGAAGTTACTGACATTCTAGTGGTTGGTTGGTTGGTTGATTGGTTCACAGGAAGGGAAAGGCGCAGTATCTGTCACACTTGCTCTGACACCTGAATCGCGCCGTAATGAAGGGAGGAAGGTGGGAGTGAAAGTGGAAAGAGAGAAAGGGGAGCCGTAGTGGAGGGCTACGGAGTAATTTCGACCACCTGGGGATCTTTAACGTGTGGTGAGATCGCACAGCACACGGACGCCACTTCATTTCGCCTCCATCGAAACGCAGCCGCCGAGCTCGGGTTCGAACCCGGGAACTCCGGCACAGTAGTCGGGCGTCTTACCACAGCGCCACCCCGGCGGGGCGTACACATTCTAGTGGAAATCAAGAAACGGGCATGGGCAGGACAATTAGTACGATTGCATTGGAAAACATTTATTATCAGCAATGAGCGATTTGTGGGCGTTACACTTAGATGGCCTCCAGTCCGTTGCTCTCGGCGAATTTTTGAGCCCACTCAGTAGCCGGAACAGGCCTTAACGGTTCTGAGCTGGCTAGTATAGCCTCCCACAGCTCAAAAGAAGGGACTGGTAGTAGGTCCGCTGGTGGCGGCGCTTTTTTGCAGCTCCATAATATGTGATTGCATCCTGCTATTTCTCCGCAGTGTTTACAATTTGGATTGTATTGTGCTGGGTACATGTGCGCTAATTTAGAAAGGCTGAAGAAGGCACGAGTCTAGATCCGACGCCAGAATACTTCCTGTCTTTTGTCTAGTTTCTTGTGTGCAGGAGGATATATCCGCCTTTCTAGTTTAAAGTGATTAGTGTAGTCATGAAATGAGATCAGTGCATCTCTCGAGAAATTGGGGGAATCAACCTGGCTCACTGCTCGGCTAACATAACCTCGAGCTATACTGTGAGCCAACTCGTTTCCTTTGTTCCCCGAGTGTGCCGGCACCCATATTAATTCCACCTCTTTTGGTTACAGTATTTATATCTTAAAATTCGCTCTGTCGCTTTGGAGATCGTGCCCCTCGCAAAATACTTATAGCAGATTTGGAGTCGCTTATTATGGTAACCGCGTTGGTGCTGACCATCGCCATGGCGATAGCCGCCTCCTCCGCTGTCCCTGAGTAGTTTGTTTTTATTGAACCTGCCATTAATGTTTTACCCGAGTCGTTCACGCCCACGATAGCAAAAGAGTTGCCTTCTTTGTATTCCTCCGCGTCTACATAAACAGTGTATTTAGAGCCTTCTAACTTGGCCTTAAGAGCCTTTGCTCTTGCTTTTCTCCTGCCTTCATGAAAAGCAGGGTGCATGTTTTTTAGTAGCGGTTTAATAGTAAGTGCGTTCCTTACTTCAGTCGGTAGTTTTACTTGTGCATTTCTTTCCGGGATTCTATCTTGTACTCCTTATTTAGCCTGGATTTTCCATCCCGTGGATGTGGTGGCGAGCCTCTTTAGCTGTGTTATTATATGTGACTCGCATAGACCCCCAGTTTAAGAGGTCTTTCCGTAGGGGTGCAGTGGGGTAGCCCCATTGCTGCTTTATATGCCTACGTTATGATCGTTTCAAATTTGTTCTTTTCTGCCACCCCTAGCTTGAGGTAGGGGATGGTGTACACTAATCTGCTTATCACAAAAGCAATTCGGCACAAATCTTTCTCTTTGACCCCGCGTCTTTTGTTGGCTATTCGCCTTATCAACCTGGTTGTCATGTTATTTGTTGACTTAAGTCGATTTATTATTTCTGTTTTCTTTCCATTTTCCTGTATTATCAGTCCTAAGACCCTGATTTTGTCCACTCTGGTTATCGGTGTGCCATTTATTTCCACCAAAATGTCTTCAGCGCTGATATTGCGTTTTTTTTTGTTCCTCGGATTATAAAGAGGTTCCGATTCGTTTGGTGAGCATTTCAGCTCTGCCCATTCCGCATATTCTTCAACAATGTCGATTGCCTGTTGAAGCTTTTCTTCTATTTCGCCATCGTTGCCTGTGCATGTTCATAACGTGACATCATCAGCATGTAGCGTATGTTTGACCCCTTTCAAAGTTTTCTGTAATGGTGGGAGGTTCTTTAACGCTAGGTTGAAGAAGAAAGGGGAAAGAACTGAGCCCTGTGGGGTGCCCTTGTCTCCCAGCTTAATTGTTTCAGACCTGATGTCTCCAAGGCTTATTTCTGCTGTTTTTTTGGTTAGAAAATCCCTAACGTAATCGTAAATCCTCTTGCCAAAGGCAATTTCCTCTAGATTATTTATTATGGCTTCGTGTTTGACATTATCAAAGGCTTTCTGGGCGCGTCAATTATGTCTGCTTTGAGTTGAATCATTACATCCTGCGTGGACAGCTTGCTCCTGAAACCTAGCATTGTTTCGGAAAATGCCTCCCTTTCCTCAGCATACTCCTGAAGTCGGTTTAGTATTACATGCTCCATCAGCTTCCTTAGGCACCATGTTAGCGATGTCGGCCTGAGGTTGCCTACTTCAAATTTCTTCCCAGCCTTCGGAATGAAGACCACTTTAGAATGTTTCCACTCTGAAGGCATTCTACCTCGTTTCCATACCCCATTAAGAAAGTGTATAAGTGGCGTGACTGATACTAAATCTAGGTTTCTCAGCATTTTATTGCTGACCCCATCTGCTCCCGCTGCTGATGTGGTTCTTAGCTGACTCATTGCTATCCATACCTCCGCTATTAATATAACTCTATCTAGCTCTGTGTTCTGTGGTCCTCGATATGGTGCAGATGAACCCCCTTTGCACGTATTAAGGTATCTGCTCTTCAGTTCCTCTATGAGATCTCCAGCCGGGCCCTGGTATTTATAAACCAATCTTTCCAGCTGTCCTTGAGCGGCGGTCTTAGTTTTTCCTGGATCTAGCAAGTGGCGAAGAAGTTGCCACGTGATTTTACACTCAAGTTTCCTATTCCATTCGTCGGAAATCTGCCCCCAGTGTTGACACTGAAGTTCGTTCGCGTATTCTTCTATCTGTCGTTCAAGTGTAGATATTCTCTTCTTTAGCCTTCTATTGCGCCTCTGCTTTTTCCATCTTTTCGTAAGGCTCTAGTGGGCTTCCCACGTGTGGGCCAACCTCGAATCTGTAATATCATCTCCGGCGGTTGAGATCTCTTTATAGTGTGTGTGTTTACATTACTTTTCAGTCGTTCAACAAATCTCCCTCGGAGCGGTTTTGTCCCTGACTTTTCTAAGTGTGTCCCAATCTGTCAGCTTCTTTTTGTGCAGCATCCCCTTCAGCGGTCTGGCATGTATTTCAGTCTCTATAATATAGTGATCACTATACCTAAGGTGTGTCCTGTGTTTGACCACTTCTCACCCTCAAGGTCTCTGCCCTGCGTCAAGTCTGGGGACGTGTCTACAATAATGCTGTTGCCTATGCTTGTGGGTTCTTGCGGGTTGTTTAGTATTGATAGTCTTGAGTGTCGAATTTCCATCTATAGTTGGTTTCCTTTGGGGAGGTCATCCTATATCCCCAAGCCGGATGCGGGGCATTGAAGTCCCCAGTGATTATTAGCCCTTTTCTGTCAGCTAGTCTTAAGGCTTTCCGTAAAAGATCTGCCAGCCCTGCCCACCGGATTTTGGGCGAATTGTTCGTATTCAGAATAAAGGGACTGTTGTCTCCCTTTTTGTTTGGGATTAGTTCAATCATTACGTAGTCTTCACTCGTGTTTTCGATATCGTGTTGTATTGCTGTCAAATTTCTCAGCACTAATGTAGCCGTAAATCACCTAGGTTTATGGCCCCTTTGTAATTCTAGCGGGGCGTAGCCGGTTACTTTTACAGTGCCGCTTGCCTCTTGTAGCGTTATTACATCGGGTTTGTTGCCAATTTTTTGAATGTGTGCCTGCAGGTTCCCTCTCTTAGAGTAGAAGCCTCTGCAGTTCCACTGCCAGATTTTAATTTAGTGGTGAGGGGCCATGATGTCCTAGGACTACTGCTGCTGTGGCAGCTGAGGGAGGGAATTGCCGGCAACCGGGGGAAGCCTTGCTTCTATGGTCGTTAGTCGTTTCATAATTTGGTGGAAGCAAGTCATTGTTTGTTCTCTAACCATGACCAATTTCGCCGTAAGATTATCTACCTGCTCGGTTAGTTTGTCAACTCTAGCCAAAACTGCATCTATTCTGGCCTCTTGAGCTCCTGCCCGCTTCATGAGTGCATTCATGTCCAACCTAAGCTTGCTGTCGAGGTCGATGCTTCCTCATTCGAATTTTTGCCACCTTTTTGGGCTTGCTGTCTTCTGTGTTTTCCTTTCTGGGTAGAGGTTTTTCGCGGGAACTCGGGTGTCCGTCTTCATTGATTTTTCTTTATGTACCATTTCGTTAGTATTACATGTAGACGATTGACTAGTGCTTTGTGAATTCTGAATATAGGTGACTTCTCGAGTACCATCTGCCTTTTCGTGTTATCAATAATAAGTTTCCTAATTTCTGCCAATTCCTTCTTTATGGTTTCAAGCTCTCTTTCCCTATTAGCGAGTTGTTCTACCAGTTCCTTCTCTCAAGCCGTTTTCCAAGCGGAGGTATTAACTGGCGAGCTCACCTTTTTGCTTGTGTCGCCATTCTTGCTTGGCCTCCTTCATTTGACTTGGTCAGGATCTGAGCCGACGACTCCGTCTCCTGTACCCAGCAGTGGTGGAAAGGAGTTCGACCTACTTCTCCCCCGGTAACCTTTGTGGTTGTCGTTGACCCGCGATCGTGGCTGGTGTGCAGAGTCATGTTGCCCTAGGTCGTTCTTGGGTTTATGGGGCCGTGTCTTGAGCAGCCTATACTTGTAATTCCTACTGCCAGTGTTGTGCATCCCGCAGCATACAATGCATTCGTGCTTGCAAGTTCTCCATCCGTTGACTCCGGGTGGTTTTTGCCGCATCTGCGGCAACGCTCTAGCCGTGGCTTGTAGCACACACCCGTCCTGTGCCCCGTCTTCCTACAGTTGTAACGTCTCGACCCGCTCTCAGTACGGGTAGACGGTGAACACTGATCCCCAGTAGAAAACTTGTCTTGGGAGCCTTTCCTCTCCAAAGGTGATCAGGATAGATCTTGACTTGCCGATTCTCCTCTCGTTGAGTACGGCGATGTTCGGGTTCCGCTTGATAAAGCCTTGGCGGACTTCCTTCGGAGTTCCGATGTCGTAGGCGTTGTATACGACGCCCTTAATAGCGTCATCGGGTGCCGCGATGTAGGGCGCCATCGAGGGTCTTCTGGTCTCTATCTATGGATTTGATGTTGACATAAGTGCTCGCGCGTTGATTATTGGGCGTGCTGATCGTGTACGTGTTGTTCCCGGAGTTGATCCTTGAAATATCTTCTTCCAGGACGTTTACATAGGTTAGGTTTGCAGACGCGCACATGGCCTGCAGTAGGCGACGTGGAACATAGTCATTTAAATTCCAGCATTTCGCACTCTACCTCAGTGCCTTTCAGTCTTGAGCAATATATGGACAATTCATGTCCTTTAATTTATGTTGTTCATTTCTGTATGCTTGTTGCTTATTTTTGCGTTACCTGCAGTTACCTAAAGTCGTGCGAGAAGCAATCAAAGTGTCCCCCTTCCCAAAAAATGTACACCCGATCCACAATCAAGTAAGAAGGGTCGCCCGCGCCAAAGCCCTCGCTGCGGACGCGGCACAGTTTTCCGACCACACAGCTTTCGTGGATGCAGCGTACATACCGGGAAAGCATGCCTACACGGTACAGTAGTCGACGGACACGGGCGTACGCGCAACTCACTCACACTTTACTCCAAGAAGCCAGAGGTAGCTGAACAAGCAGCGATAGCACTAGCTCTAGAAGTCTCGAACTTCACAACTGTATACAGCGACTCTAGAGGAGCCACTCGAGCTTTCGCCAAGGGCGGGATAGACAAGACGACGGTACGGATCGTAGGCGGAAGTAATATCACCGGTCACTCCATCGTATGGTTCCCGGTACACATGGACAGCTTAGGGGGCGGCCTGCGGAATCTCAATGAAATCGCACACGAGGCGGCGCGAGGATTCATCGACCGCGTCCCTCCGGTTTCCCCTGCTACTCCACATATCGAGTACAGATATCAATTATTCACGTACAACGAGCTCACTAAGCACTTTTATCTAGGCAGACGAGCATTTCCCCTCCCGGATAAGAAATTAACCCGCAGCCAATCAGTCACGTTACGCTTGCTCCAAACGAACTCATACCCCAACCCCTGGCGAATGAAGCACATTGACCCATACTACGACGGACAACATGTGTGAACGGTGCAGTGACCGTGTAGACTTAAACCATATGCTGCGTGGTTGTGCATCGAGTAACGACTACGCCAAGACAAGGAGCGTCGGGACAAAGTGTAAGAAAAGCTTAACTTCATGATCAGCTTCGGGCTGTCCAGGTGGCCTGCGCGGCGGCGGAGAGCTTCGGGCTCTCTGTGCAGACGTGGGAGCTGCCCTCTACACCTGGCGACTAGCCGAGTGTCCTCCAGGACCCCTACTGAGGGAATTAAAGTTTTACCAAACCAAATCGCAAGAAACGTGGTTGTGGGGCATTAAATGGATAGGCTGTTAAGAGTGCCGACAACGAGTCGGGCGTGAAACCGGCGACTTTGGACCACATAGGCAAGAACTCGAACCCATCCCGACTGAAACAAGTGGAGAAGTTAAAAGCGGCGAAGGCAAGGTGCGACTTGGAGCAGCCATCAAAAAAGAGCCGGAAAGGAACTCGGCGTTGTTTGGCCGGTCATCGACAGCTGTCAACAAGCGGACCGATTGGCTGTGGTTTAGCTCTGGTAAGGTTAATCTGGTAGCCAGACTAACCTAACCTCTACCAGGTTAGGATAACTTGGTAGAGTAGCTAATAGTTAAATACTTTTGGATACGCTTCAGTTTTGCTTGAAAGTAAGGCACTGTTTACGTAATGGCTTGAACTTCATTGTTTTTCTAATAAAGACGCTCCGCTCCGGTGGTTAGTCGATAGCACGGTTTGAATAAGCACAGTTTCGCTGAAGCATTAAGTCTAGACTACTTCCCCATTGCGTGGTGGCAGTCGGTTGTAGTTTGCGTAGTGTATGTTGTGTAGTGCGATGAGGCTAAAGCATACATTGCATGGTGGTCTTTGCCCTTGACTAGGGCACCTCTTTCTATTTTCACTCCCACCTTCCTGTCTTTCCTTAGGATTTGGTTAAGGTGTCCGCAACTAATTGTGACAAATACTGCGCCTTTTATTTCCTGTAAACCGATTTGAAAGGCCACTGATGCCTGCTGCACTGAGTGTGCTTCTATATGTTGTGTGGTTCGTCTTTCGAGGACGCATCAAATGAATGCCGCCGCACGCACGCATGGATCGAACGCCCGGTGATGCATGGAAGGATAACTACTTTTATTGTCCACCGGAAATGGAGGCCCCCTATTTCCCAACCGCGGCAGGAAGGCCTAGCGGACGGAGCCGCAGCCTCCGCTAATAAAGGCTATCAAAGATGTCTCTTCACTGCCTCGGCCTCCATGCGGACGGCTCGTTGCTGCCGAGCGGGCTCTTCGCTCCGCAGTAGGGCTTCCCAGCTTTCTCTGCTATTGATATCTTCTTCGACTCAAGGGGAGTCGACGCATTCCCATATAACGTGGTCGAGGGTACCCCTCTTTCCACATGCTTTACAAATATAATTTTCACGCTTACCTGGTAGGACGTGAATGGCCCATACTGTGTTAACAAATTTTGCAGCTTGAAGTCGCCGCCATGCCTCTCTAATAGTATCTTACACTGGGGTTACAGTAGTTTTCTGTTTAATCTATAATTCTCAACGAATTCAGAATAGCTTTGCACGCGTTTATCCATGTTCTGGCAATCCGGCGGTTATACGGTTACCCGGAAGTTGAAAGCTCGGGCTAACTCGTGTGCCGCTTCATTGCCGGGAACCGACGCATGCGCTGGGGACAATGTTAGGCTGACTTTGTAGGTCAACTCTTTGCCAGCCAGGATCCTCGCTGCTTCCGGTGAGATTCTGCCTTTCATTAAATTCCAGAAAGATGTTTTACTATCGCTGACTACAAATTTTACTTCCGTTCCAACGTAAGCAAGCGCTATAGCAACTTTTCCGGCCGTCTCTATTTTGTGGCAGCGAATAGTGGCTGTGTGGCCTAAATTTTGAACAATACGTTCGCCCGAGCCGAGCAACCACCATACAATAATCTGAAAAAGAAGCCGGTACAGTGTAAGAAGATATTTTGTTGGGCAAGATGGTAAACATCCATTGTCAATAAAAACAGCGCTAACCGGAAGACATAGGACAAGATAAAAGGAAGCTACAAAGCAAGGACTTGTATTGTAGCTTCCTTTTATCTTGTCCTAATTGTCTTCCTGTTTGCGCTGTTTTCATAAACCACGGAATGTTTTAGTGAACAGATCACGAACAACCAGCGAGGAAGAAATATAAATACTGTCTAGGCGGGCTTGCGGCCTCCCCTAGACATGCGTGAAGAGTGTAGTTACATGTCATGAATCCTCTGTATCAATGAGTTTTTGCATCATATATAACATGCGACAACAATTCAACACTTCTGACTCTGTGTGCACTAGGCACGGCACAATTCATTCATGTGACATACACATATAAATTATCTCATTAGCACAACATTCATATCACAATCTAAAAGGGTAGCCATGCCTTCAAACATATCGACGCGCTAAGCTGCACTATTGGACTTATAAATATTAATATGTCTATATGGATTCCAGAGGAGCAAAAAAGCACAGCTTATCAGCCGCCCTTCAGAATCGATAAGCAAGATAAGAGAGAGCCTTTCACAAAACATGACAAGAGTTCAGCGCAGCTGAACCAAATATTGAGTGAAAAAAATTAGCTGCGGGTGACCGAGCATTCTGCTTCTTCTCTTGTTCTTCTTCCTCAGCCCACATATAAAGCCCCGCTTTAACCAAGCCCTATGAACGTGCCTTAGTGCCCTATAGGTGTAATGTGAATGCCAGGGTCCTAGCACACTAATTCTGACATACCCGTCACATCTGAAACCAGAGACTCAAGTTGGCAGCTCCTGCCAACTGACCCGCGGCTCCGACCGTGCCATGCCGACCACTTGAGTAGGGAGCCCATCTCTCGCTTTTGTGTCTTGTGGGGTGTGACGTCAATGCGTCACGTGAGTAAGACGGGGCTGCCGCCGTGGTACGCTGACTGCTTGAGTTGGTAGCCCAGCTCTCACCCTAGAATCACGTGGGGTGTGACGTCACAGTGTCACGTGGGTAAGACGTGGCTACCACCGCGCTACGCTGAAGGCTCGAAACCTAGAGTAGTATTGCTTTCGCAATAAAAACAAGAAGCAACCTGCCGACAGACCAGCAGCATGCGCCACAATAACATTGTAATCAGACAAAAAGGGTCCTAGTGCCCTCTCTGTATCCTGCTCACTCTCAATCTTCGTTTCCTGGACAGCGACACAATCAAGCCGCCTGCTGCTGAAAAGTTGGAGAAGTTGCACCTACTCCTGACGCGACCTAAGTCCTCGCAGATTCAGCGTTGCAAATACCAGCTCCTCAGAGATCGCCATGGTTACAACACAAGTGCTAAATAGACCTATTTGTCTGTCCGGAGAATGCGACGTCACCTCCCAACCGCTGCCACGACTGCGGGAACGCGAACTTTGGCACTTCCTCTTGTGTTTCGACGTGCGCCGGCGGTAGCGATGCTTCACACTTACCGGACCGCCATCGTCACTTGAGTCAGATGCGCATTGTTCGCGGCGCTTATGAAGATGCCCTTCAACAGGAATAACGGCCTAATTTACAAGTAGAGTGGCCTGACCTGCAAGCTCTTCCTCAGCATTTACCCCAGGGGCTGGAGTAAACGAGGTGGCATCTTTAGTAGTATTAGAGCCGGTAAAAGGCTCTCCACCATGTGCCGGATACAGCGTCTCACATCGAGGCAGCATCTCACGTTCTTCCACTTTCTGCTCACTCTCTTTGGAGCCACCTTGGGGAACAACCGACGGGCTATATTTGGAAGTCGTGTCCACATTAGAGGCTGGAAAGGCAGAAGCCGCGTCAAGCACTCCATGGTGTCTATTAAAGGCTCTTGTAGAGCGTCGTCGGGGGCCGCACACGATGCCGCAGCTTGTCAGCGTAAGTAACGATGCACTCTTCTGCGGGATGTTGCTGTGTCTCTCGCTGAAGGAGTCGGCGTTGGAGACGTACCACATCTGCTGACTAATTGTGGCATACAGAGCCTTGTTTTAAAGCCGGGCAGACCTCCGCTATGCTCCCGATGACACCGTGTTGGCCACA